>CAOLHI010004516.1:0-111762 GCA_948474755.1 Ctenosaura bakeri | reverse complement strand
GTAATTGGCTTATTTAGTTCTACCTTAAGATCATCTCTGACTTGCGGCATTTTTACTGCTTCCAAATAATTCTTAATATTTTTGTCCAAATCTGTATGATCATCTTCCTCATAAAGTGATTGGTAATATTTGTGAAATGCTAATTTAATTTTATCCTGTTGTGTGTATAGTTCCTTTCCATCTTTAATTTTCAATATTATTATTTTCTCTCTTTCTTTTTTTAACTTAAACGCTAGCCATTTTCCAGCTTCATTAGAATGTTCATAATGTCTTTGCTTTATGAATTTTAATTTCTTTTCCAATTCTATTGTATTCTGTATAGTAATTTGTTTCTGCAATGCTTTTATTTCATATTTTACCTTTTTATTTTGGGGTTTTTCTTTAAGCTCATCTTCTTTTCTCTTGAGCTCTTCGATAACTCTTTGTTGGGTTTCTTTTCATCTCTTATTTTTAAAAATCTCTTGTTCTATCAAGATTCCTCTTGCAACAGCTTTTCCAGCTTCCCATACAATGCTATCTGATATTCCTTTTCCTATATTTTCTTTAAAATAATACTCTAATTCTGTTTTAACCTTGCTTACTACCTTTTCATCTCTTAACAAATCTTCCCTCAATATCCATCGATACTCAGGCTTCCTTTCCTTTAGTGTCAATATTATTGGACTATGATCCGAAAAGGTTCTGGGCAAGGTTTCCATCTTTTGAAGGTTTTTACCTAAAGAATTCGATACTAAGATCATGTCTATCCTAGACCATGACATGCATGTTTCTGAATAGTACGTAAATTCCTGAGTATTTCCATAAAGATCCTGCCATGCGTCCAGCAGAGTAAAATTTTCCACAATATCAAAAAAGTTTTTTGGTAATTTTCTTTGCATAGCTTTCTTTTCTGTTTTCCTATCCCTTTCTGGGTTAATTACCCTGTTCCAATCTCCCATTATCATGATTTTTTCGTAATCATATTCTCCTGTTATATCTCGCAATCTACAGAAAAATCCTGATTTATTCTGTTGTGGTCCATACACCCTATACAAAGAATTTTCCCTTGCCTTGTTTCAATTTCTACTCCCACAAATAATCCCCCTTCATCTTTGAACACTTCCTTTGAGTTATACTATTTATTTACATAAATTGTGACACCCTTTTTCTTTTTACTGCAAACCGATGAGAAATCTGAACCTAATTTATAATTCTTCAAAAATTTGACATCTTGATCTCTTATATGGGTCTCCTGCAAACAAATCACATCTACTTTCAACTTTCCTAAATAATGAAACATTCTTTTCCTTTTAATAGGTGTATTCAGTCCTTGGACATTCCAGGAGAGGATTTTCATATTTTCTCTTTCGGTTTTTTTTCTCCCCCCCTTTAACCTGTTTCTTGATCTACCTCTACATCTATATCCTCGTCTTCCTCTTCTTCTTCCTCCTCCTGTCCTTCTTCCTGGATATCCTCGTCCTCTTCTTCCACTCCTATTGATTCCTTATATCCTAGATCCTTCTCAAGTAGCTCCTTTTCCTGGACTGTATTCTCTCCAAAATCCCTCTCATTCTCTTTATTTCCCCTCTCTATCTCTCGCTCTCATTCTATTTCTTGCTCTATATCTTTGTCCCCCACTATTCTCTTGTCTGTTCTTTTTGTAGTTTTCTTTTTATCTTTTTCTCTATCCTTATCTTTATCTTTGTCTGATTCCGTTATATTTTCCGTTTCTAGTTTATTAAATTCCTCCTTATATCTTTTCATGAAGTCCTGTGCTTTATGGATGGAAGTTAACACATGTCTCTTTTGTAGAAAAGTGAAGGCCACCCCTTCACCTTTACACCATCTGTACTTAATTTCGTGCCTCTTTAGTAGTTGTACCAAAAACTCATATTCTTTCCTTTTTTTTTAACACCTAGGAAGGCACATCTTTAAAAATCTGCAACTCTTTTCCCTCAATCACTAATCTACTTGTGTAACTTTCTTGTAACACCAACTCCTTTACCCTTTCCCTAAAAAAATAAACAACAATGTCTGTAGGCAATTTCCTTTTCTTTGCTATAAAGGAGTTAATTCTGAAGATCTTATCAATTTCGAGATCTAACTGTTCTGAATTCCATCCAATATACTGAGCTAAGGTTGGAATTATCTGGTTACACAAATCCTCTTCTTCTTTCTTCTCCAACCCTCTAATTTTCAAACATTTATCCCTGATTTTAACTTCAGTGTTCATAACCTGTAATTCCACTTGTCCTATCTGTTTTCTTAATTCCGATGTTTCTTTTTCTAATTTATTTGTTCTATCTTCTATACTATATATTTTCTGATTAATCATTTGTATCTCTTTTGTTATATTCTCTATTTTTTGACCTAAATTTTGCATTTCTTGTCTCATTTCTTGTCTCACCTCTTTCATATCGGAAGATACTTTCTGTATTTCTTTCTTAAAATCTTCCCTTAATTTTTTCATTTCTTTTCTCATCTCTTATTACATATTGTGTTTCCAAATTCCATGAACTTTGGCTGTCCTTCTATAGAGCCTCTTCTTTGTTGCTGCATCAATACAGCTTCCTTGTTCCTGAGGCCATCTCTGTCAGTATTTTAACTTATAAATTAACTACCCCCAGTAATATTTCCTAATTTTTAAAAAATTTTGTAAGTATGAATCAACTAAAAATAATTGCCAACACCCCACTTTCCCTCTTTCTTCCTCCTCCCCTCCCCTCCCCCTCCTCCTTTTTCCTCCCATTGTATCCTTAGACTTCCTTTGCTTTGCTTTTTCTCCCTTACTATTTACTATTACCATTTACTATTTATTTCCACTTATACTTATATTGAGCTATTAAATTATAATTAATTGATTATAAGTAATTGATCAATTACTTTCTCAATTACTTTCTCTTACTTTCTCTTAAGAAGAAAAGGAGAGAAAAGAAAGAAGAAGAAAAAGAGAAAAGGATTTCCCTTCAGTATACACATAAATATACATATAAATTTATACACACTTCCAATTCCATATAATTCAATATCTATTCTTTAGTTCTATTTCTAATGCCCTATTATTTTAGCTTTAAATCTAATACATCTTTTAATCTTCTTACTATTACTAACTTATTACTTCCAATCCTGTAGTCTTAAATAATACCTATAGTTATTACCCTAATACCTGTCGGGACCTCCGCGGCCCCAGACGCAGCACCCGAGGAGGAGGACGATCCGGTCTCCTCGCGAGTAGCGGCGGAGGTCTCCTCGCGAGTAGCGGCGGAGGCCTCCGACACCGGGAACAGCTGCCCGGACGCCATCGAGGCCACCGCCGCCGCAGAGGAGGCTATGGAGCCACCTGCCGCTACGGGAGGTCGTCCCGAGCCTGCCTGCCCTGACGCCACTGAAGACACCGACGGAGCCGGCGCTGCGGAAGAGAGTCGCCCGGAGGTCGCTGGGCTGCCGCTCACCCGCGGGCCCGATCCGGAGGAGCCTGACGGCCTCCCTCCCACGTTCTCGCAGCGGCGGCAGGCCAAGGAGGCTGCCCGTCGCTCCCGCCGGTTGCTGGAGTGTCAGCGGCAGGCTGAGGGCTTGCAGCTGGCTAAGGACGCTCAGCTGTGAGCCCGGCTGAGGGCTCCCAGCTGTGCAGCAGCTTCAGGATTGGCCGGCGCCGGCGCCAGGCTCCTACTTTAGAGCCAGAGGGAGCCAAGTTCAGCACGGAGCAACAACCAACGGCTCTCCGTGTGTTGCCCGTCAGGGCTGCTGCCTTGTTCCTGCTTTGTTCCTGCCTGCCTTGCCCCTGCTGTGGTCCCGCCTTGTTCCTGCCGAGACTCTGCTCGGAAGCCTTGCCAGCCAGCTGAACCCTTCGTTGCCCGGGTGAGGAAAACCCTTTCTTTTCGTTCCTGTTTACCGCCTGAAGTAAGGCTTGCTTTAGTTTTGCGGTGACTCTGCTGGCTGAGGCTTCCGGGACGCCAGCCTCGGCCTGAGCCAGACCCAAGCCTGCCCGGCCCCGCCCAGCCGCCGACAATACCCATTAAATAATACCCATAGTTATTTATTCATCCAAAAATTGTCTTCTAAGTCCAACCCAAGGGAATAATTAATAATTAATAATTCAGGTATTGAAATTATTAAGATACTTAATTATTTCTTCTTCTTCCTTCTCAAAAGTAATCCCAGTTGAATGAACTAACAACCCCACTGTGTCCAAAGGTTTCTCTAATAAGCTCTTCCTCCCTGGTCTTCTTCGTTCTTTCTCACTCTCCTCTGTCTTTATTTCCTTCTTCGTTCTTTTGTTCCTCTGATCGTCCCCTTCCCTTTCCTTCTTCTTCTCCCTCTTCTTGAATTAATCTATTAATTGAGAAAACCTTGGTTGGGGACCTTGGTCCTATTTCCTTCCGCTTTATTTGGACTTTCTTGTTTGTATGCTGACTTTTAACTCCCGTCTGTTCTTCTTTATCCCCACGCCTTCGTCGCTTAATGCTTTCACTTCTTAGACTTCTCTCCTCGCTTCTTGAACTTCACTCCTCGCTTCCCTAATTTTCTCAAAGGCTCGCTTTCTTACAAACTTTTATTTTTATTTTTGTGTATTCAATGTACTCTTACACGCACACCGCCTCTCTGCTTCTCCGAGCTTCTCCTGCTCACTACTGACTCCCCCTCCTTTTCCCCTCCTTTTTTTTTCCTGTCTTTCTTTTCTGGCTCTAGCTCTGAGAGTTACCTTGAGTTTTATTTTCCCAAAATTCCACAAAAGGAAAACCTAATTTCCCTCTTTCTTCTTCAAAACCTCGTCTTCAAAAGTGCTTCTGCAGGACCCCTTGTGTTGGTTATTTTCACCAGTCCACATATGGGGAAACAAAACGGGCCCAAAGAACACAGTACCTCAATTCCCCTCAAGTTCTTCTTTCTTCCACTAACCTTTCCTCTAAAAGTCCTGAGCAGGAAGGATTTTTCTTCCTTTTTGGAAGCCCTTCAGAGGTAATGAGAGATATGCAGGACTCTTCAGTTATTACATTTTATTCCGAATTGCGAGGGATTTATTTCCAGAAACTGGGGGGCACTACATGTAACATTGCAGAAATTACTGTTTATTTGTTGAAATTTGAATAAAATTATATTAAAAAAAAAACTACATTTGCAGCCTGGTAGCACCCCGGCCAAAGCATTTTTGAGTTGCTGGAGAATGGGGTGCTGGGAAATAACATCTGCAATGCTTTTCTGGTTGTGTGGCACATTGAAAACAGGCAGCTAGACAGAAGCCACAGGTTCTTGCTTTTCTGAAGCTGTTTTCATGACCTAGAGAGCACTGTAAACATTATTTTCTGGTGCCCCTGTCTCCAACACCTCATAAACACTTTGGACAGGGTGGTGCCAAGGTTTTTGATTCACATTTAGTCATTCATGACCATGAATGTGAACTCTTAGCAGTTATGAGATCTTAATTCCAGCTTACAATCTTGTATCTGCTGAACAGAGTGCTAGCCAATGTCATGAAGGAGCCTTGAAGTTCTCCATCACTAATAAATACCTGAACAACAAACTCAACAAGCACACAGGTCACCTCATCACAGCCTTTGTCCCTGCTATGGTGACATGCACTGTAATTCTATTTCAATTGTAGTGACTAGTCAGAATCTTGTGTGGGAGAAACAGAGGCACAAGCATCATAGTTATGATGCGACACAGTGAATCCCAGCCTGACTCCAATCCCCATTTACAGGGAAGCTGCCTCTGCAATCAGTGGGGGGTGCTGCCAAGTCATAAATTACTTGGTCCATTTTGATGATTTCCCTATCAGTGTCAGCCAAATGAATTCTCTGTGTCTGCATCATAACCCCTACATACTGTAGGGTGCACAATCAGTTCATATGCTTAACATTTCTCCATGGAGCAGAAGATGTACAAGGTGCTCAACAGGGACAGTGAAGAACCCAGAGTCTGGAACTGAAAAACAAACTGCATTAAAAATATTTGCTGACCACGTATTTGTTAGTATTTCATGTAGGGCTGGCCAACTGGGACAAGCCTAGGGGCCCATATTCTGACCTGGGACCATTCAGTAATGGTACATATACAAACACTGAGGAAACAAATTGGAAGGGGCCAGAAGTTCACCTCTACCTTAGAAGAATAGTGGATTTTTTTAAAAAAAATGTTAAACAGTGGAGATAGCTCTACAACCTAATGAAAGTGTTAATTGCCTCTCTTGGAGGCTTCCAGGAGGTGCAATTTACTCTGGGTTTTGGCCAGAGAAAGAGTAGTCTGATGAGTCTAAAGCAGTAATAGGAACTAACTAATTAAACTGAATTAAGCTATCAATTAAGTTAGAAAATTGCCCTATGAAAAGGGGAAACTTAATTAAATTTATTTTAATTTGATTGGTTTATTTAAGATAGAATTTTGGCATTAACTTAACTCTACATTATTAATTAATTAAATGAGAGGGTAGTACTAAAGAGTCAACACATTTCACATTTCCCAGCTGGGATATTACCCAAAGGCCAGTGCTCTTGGAGTTTTGCAAAAAATACTTTCTTTTAGGTAGTCCCTTGCTTTTAGGCAGTTACAATGTTTAGGTTACAAAATTCAAACCACTGCAAACATGAGTGCCTATAGGGAACTTTGTTTATTTTGATTTGTAATTAAAGTATAATAGATGGGTTAATTCCCAGGTCAAAAGATTTTAAATCAAACAAATAATAAGAGCTTCTAGGGGTAAGGTGGGAGATAGTCTTCTTTGCATCCAGTAGTGTTCCTGAGAGCCACTATGATGTAGTGATTTGAGCACTGGACTACAGTCCTGGAGACCAGGGTTTGATTCTGCATTCAGCCATAGAAACCCACAAGGTGACCTTTGGCACATCACACACTCTCAGCCCCAGAAAACCCTGTGATAGGTTTGCCTCAGGGTTGCTATAAGTCACAAATGACTTAAGGAACATAAACAGCAAAAATCACAACAACGTTTTTCTGCCCTCTGTGTTGAACACTGTGTAGAATTCCCATCTGTTCCAGAAACAAACTTTTTCTGGGAATCAGTAAGGAAATGAGATTAAAAGAGACTGAGAGAAAGCGAAAAAGGGGCTTGAGTGTGGTGGGCAAAAAATAGCAACTGTTTCTTTCTTTTCCAAGCTGAAGACATGATCAAATTGAGAGGGAGGCAGATTAAATTGAGAGTTGGCATTTTTCAGTTTCATTTTATAAAGATTTTTGTGTTGGCTGTTAACTTAAATTGGAATCTCCACTTGACCATTCACATCCACATCTGACCATGGAAGTCCACTGGGTGACTTTGGGCAAGTCATACTCTCTCAGCCTCAGAGGAGGGCAGAGGCAAACCCCCTCTGAGCAAATCTTGCCAATAAAACCCCATAACAGCTTCACCTTAGGGTCGTTGTAAGTTGGAAATGACTTGAAACACACAACAAGCCTCACCAAACATTGCAGGACTCACTTTTGTGAATATATAGGAAAGTTTTTATGCTCAGATTCTGAGTTTAAAAAATTTACGTTCAAACTGTACTATCATCCATCCATTCATCACTTTATTTGTGTTCCGTCTTTCTTCCAGGCTGGTACTCAAGTTAGCTTACCAAAAGACAGAAGATACAATAAAATATATACAGTTTAAAAAATACATAATATTAAAGCAGTATTAACTAACAATAGAATTACAACCAATTAAAATCTTATTTTAAAATAGATTAAAAACAGTACATAAAAGCAATTTTTTTTGGTTGAAATCAGTTTTTTGAAAGGTTCCTGAAAACAAAAGGTCTTAAGTCACCAAAAAGAAAACATAGAAGGATCCATTTTATGTGAAATGTGAATTTGGATTTTGTTGCTAGATGTCTCATTTGCCTTCTCTGCAAGAAAGGTAGGATATAAATTTAATAAATTGATAAATAAATAAATGTAATTAACATATAAATCAATAAATTTCAAACTATTATTTACCTGTTACCTAATGATTGGTGCTAACTTTTAACTTAACATATTTCAGACAGTGAGTAACCAATGTAATACAGATCTTGAAGCTCTCTCTTTAACTTTTTAAAATATATCTTGTAGCTTCATCAAAAAATTAATAAAATATGTCCCATTTAAAAATTATATTAAAAATCAAATGCAAAATAAAAAGAACCTAGATCTGGAATATTTGTGAATGTTTTTTGGGTTCTAGAGAAGTTCCTTTCTATTTCATAGATATCAAACATATGAGATTCTGAGAAGTCTAGGATGGGTACAAAACGCTTTTCCAAGCTTTTCAGTACTTGCATGTTTATAAAGAAAATATTAACTGGGTGATGTGTATTGGTAAGAAGAATGCCTCCTAATTTGTCAGCTAAGGAATAAACATGTATCTTTGGCCCTTTCCACATGGGGTTAAAAAAACAGTGTAGAGCAACCTCCACGGAGGTCGTCTACACTGTTACGCAAATCGGGGTGGATTACTCTCGAGTAATTCCACACCGCAATCCGCAGTCGGGTGCCTGCAAGTGGCGGTGCTGCGTGCTTTTGAAAAACCACATTTTATGTGGTTTTTCAAAGGCACGAGGTGTCCAGCCCCGTGCAGCCCCGTCGCAGCGCCCGTATGGATTTACGGACACGCAAAAGGGCGTCCCTGCAGATTGGGCAGGGGGCGGGATTTCTGGCTGGCAAGCTTCTCCGATTGGTGGAGAGGCTCCACCAGTCAAAATCTGCCATTTTGGGCACTGCCAGGCACCGAGGATGCCGCGGGACGCTGCTGCGTGTAGAGCAGCAAAATGCGCTGCTCCGTGTGGCGACGGAACAAGGTAAGCCCACGTTTTAGCGTGGCTTTCCCCGCCCCCCCCCACATGTGGGAAGGGCCTTTGCGTGCCATATGCTACCAACTTCACTTAGTCTGCAAAGTGCCATATAACTCCAACTTCATCTGAACTTGAATACAACTTAAAATCAACACACACAAAGTTGTGTATCAAAATGTTAAAAACAAAACAAAACAAAGCAAAACAAAACACCGGTTATGTTATTGTTATGTTCAGTAAAAAGAAAGGCAAATCAAGAGCCCCTGCTTATTGTGGGCTATTATCTTGCAGCAGTTCACAGAGTCAATGGCTGAATCAAGATGTAGGCAGGACTTCTACTTCAGGACAAATGATGAAGGGTGAAATGCTTTAGTATCACATCAAACTCAGTCCTTTGCATGGTCAGATGTAAAATACTTTTGCTGCTATTGCTGCTGGCAAAAGCAGACACAGAGGGGAAGCAGATAGCCCTGACCTGACTTCCTGCCATTGTTGTTTTTACTGTCCTCTGCTCTGTCATTTTCCCTTGTGCTTGTACCAGTGATGTATTTAAGTCTTTTACTCCAAGTCTCAAGTCAAATCTCAAGTCTGGGAACCAACTTTATACTCCAACCTATATTCCAGAACTTATGGACAGAGCTGCATAAAGTCAATTTTAACAATTTAAGTAGAGTAAGCTCTCTACATTTGTGATTTTGCCATCTGCAGCTTGGGAAGTGGGGAATAGGATCCTTCTTACTTCTTATTTGCAAAGCTGTGGAGGCTTTTTCAGAAGAGGGGAATAGGATATTTCTTACTCTGCATTACTGCAACTTCAAAAGCTTTAGAAGGATCCTTCCTCCTCAAGCTTGTCGCCTAACACATTTCTATTTCCCCTGAAAAACGCACTCTGGGGGTGAGTCTTTCCTTCTGTTCTTAAGAAAAGTTTTAGAAGGCTCCCCCAATATGCAGTGGGGACAGGCTGCCGAGCCCGTTACCTAACCCATTTGCTTTTCCCTTCTGAGAAATGCACCCACATTTTGGGCTTGAGACAGATTGCCATGTGACCAGTAGGCAAAAAGAGATGGAAATGTTGTTCAAAGTTGTTAGGTTTTTGGATGAATCTGTTGTGTTACTAAACCAAGGTCAGCAAGTCAGCCACTAAAAATATACAAGTCTTGAGTCGATTTGAGTCAAGTCAGTGCATCATTTATTGCCGAGTCGAGTCCAAGTCGAGTCACTGAAGTGACTTAAGTCCAATTTGAGTCCAAGTCAATCAACTTGAGTCTATATCACTGGCTTGTACAGGGATGGACTGGAATCACTCACTGTCCTCTTGTACCTTAAATACCATATGGAAGGGCTTCCATACTTTCTGTTGAACAAGAAAACTGTTAACAGGTTTGGTTCTTATTTCAGTCTTAATTCAAAACAAAAACAAAAACAAAACCACCTATATTGCTCCATTAGGGAAATTGACAGATTTATATGCGAACTAAGAAAGGTAATGTTTGTAGCCTCAAATTATGAAGGGTCCTCTAAGTATTCACAAAGTCCCTACAACAAATGCAAAAACCCATCTAAAAATCTTTTAAAGTAACACATATATTCCAGGGGGTGGGGCAATAAAGCTGTGGGGCCCCAAATCAGAATCTTGTTGGTGACTTAACATTAGTATAACTGGAGGTTATGTGAAAATAATGAATTCTTCTGATCTTGCATAAGAAAGTATCCAGTACTTCCTTGCACTATAGTTTGTCTTTGGCCATGCAATAGCAGGAGGTTGGTGCCCAGGCACAGCTCCATCCCCGTGGACTTAAATGGTCACTGATTTGGTACAGGATTGTACCTTGCCATCTCCCACAATGCCATTACCAAGCTACCAGGGATCATCCTGGTACTCTGCAAAAGTATGCTGGTGGAATGTTTTCACCCTGTCAATATCAAAAGGAGTTTTGGCTTCCTTTAGGGCCTCAGCATACCTTAATCTGGCTGTGATTAGAGGAAAAAAGAAAAATCCAGGGTAAGATAGTTGACAGTACCTATATGAAGACTATCCAGATTCACAATGTGGTGGATTAGTTTTCATGCTTCATAAAATCATAGAATCTTAGAGCTGGAAAGGTCCATAAGGGCCATCTGGTCAAACACAACTAAAGCACTGCTGATAGATGTCCACTCAGTCTCTATTTAAAGACATTCAAAGATAGGGGTCAGTCCCCCCTGAGGCAACCCATTCTACTATCAAGCAGCAATCACAGGGAAAAAAAAGTCTTTTGATGTTTAGTTGGACTCTCTTTCCTTGTAATTTCAAATTTATGGATTATACCAAGGTGTGTGTGTGTGTCTGTGTCTGTGTCTGAGTACATGTGTGTGTGTATAAATGCAACAGGGACTCCTTTCAAAAAATGCAAAAACAAGCAACTGTCTGAATCTGTTTGTGGGCATTAAATGAAATGCAAGGAATGCTTGTAAAGCCAAGGAAGTGACAGACATAAAGGGAAAACAGTGAATACATGATATCATCAGGAAAAAAGGCCTTTTTCTTCATTACCATTTCCTGTGACTGCAACTGCTTTTCATGAAGATCTGTTCTATTACAAATGTGAATTGGTATGGCCATGTCTTCACCAGGGTCAATGGGACTTTATGTTGTTAATAATAACTTCAAAGGAACCCCTTTCCTTAGATATAATAAACCATTTCACATTCAAATCAGGCATCACCCTGGCTCCTAAACCAGCCTTCCCCAGTCTGGTACTCCATGTATCACCTATCAACTGTAGCTAATGCTAAGGAATCATGGGAGTTAGTCTAAAATACTTAGGCCATTTCTGCACTACACAGTTATAGTGCCATTATTCCACTTTCAACATCCTATGGAATCCTGGGCTTTGCAGTTTAGAGAGAGGCATTTAGAATTCTCAGCCAGAAAGCTCTTTGGCCTCAGTAAACTACAAACCCCACAATTCCACAGGATGTGTTGAAAGTGGAATAATAGCACTTTAACAGTATAGGGCGGAAGTAGCCCTAGAGGGCACCAGGTTGGAGAAAACCATTCTTTATTTTTGCCTTGGGTTTACATGGCTTGGAGTTACAATGTCCAAAGGAGTATCTCCCAGGTGTGTACCTCCCACAAGCATCTGCTCATGTCCTGAGGTCACCAGTGGTGGGCCCATTCAAATTTAAAAAAACATGAGGGAGGGAGAACAGCCATCTGCCTCAGCCCTGGCCCCTCATTTAGGGAACACCCTTCCCAGAAAGGCTTGCCCCTTACCCATGATTATGTAATTTTGGCATCAAATGAAGACTTCTTTAATCTTAGCTTCCTGAATACAATGGTATCATATTATGATGGGGTTGTCATATCAGGAATGTTTAGGCTGTAATAGCTGCTGGTTTGCATGGTTCTTAACTCCTTTTCTATTATCATTGATCATTTTAGTCAAGCTTTATAGAATTCTATTTTGACCTTAGAGTAGACCCACTGAATCAATGAGACTTACCTACTGATTAGTCAGAACATATGTCAGTTCCATTGATCCAGTAAGCCTACTCTAGCTGAGACTAACAACTGGATTTAAGCCTATGATACATTTTTAAATCGTTTTTGTTATAATCTGTACATTGCTTCAAGTATCTGCTACTGGTATCTGCTAAATATAGCAAGTAGGTAAGCCAATAAGTAGGTAAATAGAGGAGTAGACCTGCCTGTGCCCCCTTCCCCCAATATGTTGTACTCTATTTCAAAGATCCTTTTCTGTGGGAAGAACCACATGCTGGAGAGAAGCAATGGGAGGTGACCAGTGCTTGGTGGCCAGCGCTGCTTGTGTGTTTCCAGAGACAATTGACTGGCCACTGTTGGAAAGAAATATGTTAGGCCAGAGGGACTTTGACCAGGTCCAGCAAAGCAATTCTTGTGTACTTAGAAAGCGGGAAACAGTCCTGAAAGTCACACCTGTGGCCGAAGTTACGCGCAACTATATTACAGTATCAGCAGCACATGATCTATCTGCTAGGAAAGACCTGTGAGCAGCAAGATGTCAAGAGGAGCTGCAGAGTTCAAGTGATAAATGCATCCATGTACACTGTTATCTTGAAGGAGGCAGGGGTAGGACTCACAAGATAGTTCGATCAACTTGTGTGTCTTGGAAAATAATGAGGACTAGACCATGGGAGTGCCGTAGATATTGGAGGTCTGTAGCCTGTGTTTTAAATAGTCTCCACTGGCCATTGTGAAAAACAACAACACCCAAGTCAGGTTAACCAAGTTTTATGAGAGTCAGGGCTGGATTCTTTAATTTTTAAAAATATTTTCACAGTCTTAGGTAGCCAATATGGTATCTTCTAAGAATGAACCAAAGATTTCTAGATGTTGTGGGGACTGAGGAAGCTGCCTCATCCAAAGTTGGGTAAGTATGTATTTTATCTGTCAGAAATGCTTCTATCCTTTTTTCCAGGGGGTATATTGACCGTCCTCCTCCCCATTTTTATTATTACAGCAACAATTCTGTTGTTTTATGGTTCAGTGGGGACTTGAACCTGTATCATCTAGATCCCAGTTCAATGCTCTAACTACTACAATCACACCAGTTGTTGTGGTTCTATCTAGCCTATTATCTAGCAGCCAGTTATTTGGAGTCTCTGGCTTGGCTCTCACCTGCTGTTACCTGATGCTACAGACTGAATCTGAGGCCTTCTGCCTGGATGCATGTGGTCTACCCATTCAGGTTCACAGTCCCTTGGGGACGTGGAGTTCCTAGCTGACAGTGCTGGCACCAAGTTTATCCTATAGTTTATCCTGTGGTCAAGTACATGCAAATACTTCTGTGGTCAGTGGAAAGGCAGCAGCTGAAGAAGGGGGCATTTGCCTCCCCAGGCAGCATGGGACTATCACAATGGCTGACTGTACTGAGAGACTGTTGGCTGCTTCCATGGCAGTTTATGGTTTATTCAATTTTAGCACACATTTTTTTTAATTTTTTACTTTTTTTTAAAGAAGACCCAAAGCATCTTACAGCACAAGAGTTGCATTTTAATATTCAAACAAATACTTTCTCTTTGTTCATAAGAAACTGCTTCAGTATATAGAAGCAGCCCCAAACCACTTCTGAATCTCCATAACAATGTATCCCTCCCTGCTGTTAGCTGTTTAATCAATGAGAGGCATTTATGCTCTATTATTCATGCATCTAGTGTGGTCCCCCATTGTGGCTTCAGTTGCATTTGATTTTCTTGATACTGGTGAGCTTAATGGCAGCCTAGGGTCCCATTTTTTAAAAAAAGAAAATGAAGTGCTAATGAACCCTCTACATTTTCTTCCTCTTGACAGAACGGAGACTCAAAATTTCAGATAAAGAAATCATTGATACTCTGAAAAGCCTATGGAGCTGTTTTCCTGTTGAGCTTAGTAGGCCCATGTCATATTTCAGGACTAGATCATCCATCTAAAGGGGGAGTTCTGTATCTTGAGCATGTAGAAGAAGGAAAGATGTTATCTGTTTGTCTGCAAGAAAAACTGTAGTAGCAGAAGGAAGCTCATGAAAGTTTCATATGGTGCTGAATGGCCGAAAACATCTTGCGGAAATCCATGGAGTCCGTAGATGCTGAGCATCTGGAAGAACTAAGCCACTGAGGACATTTCCTGCAGTACTCTTGCTGGGAGGACTAGCTTGACAAGGGCTGAGATGTATGGCCATTAAATTGCTTGCAGATTTGACCTATGTGTCCATAATAAAAAATAATAATAATACCTGATGAGTTGTAAGCCTGCCAACTATTTCAAAGGAATTCTTGCTGGAGGATCAAATATATCATATAATCTTATCGCGTCAGATTAGGACATAACTGCTATGTAACATGACACAAAACAGCACTACTTGACATATTGATTCAGAAATATCGCGAACAATGCCATTGGAACCTCTCATGTTATCAGTTTGAATAATGAATATGATACTTCCCATGTTTCTCACAGCAGTTGGAAGCAAAATGAAGAGGCCCCCAAAAGTGTAACTAGGCATATTGGATTATACTGCTCTCAGAAGCCAGGTTCCCATGCTGGCACCTGAGAGAAGGCACTAGATCTCAATTGATAGCTAAGGTCAGTTTCTGTTGTAAGGGGCAAGCAGGGTTTTTTTTTAGGTTCAGAGAGTTGTTAACTTTCTTCTTTAAATGTTGATTTCACCCTTCAACATCTCCCTTGGAAGTCCTTCCTCTTGACTTAAAAATGAAGGCCTCAGTGGGTAACTGGAAGGGAAGTGGCTGTGTCTGGTGAGAGAGTGAAAAGAGCGAGTAGAGGAACAAAGGCTGCTTGAAAGAGGTCCAGAACCTATTTGTACCACCAAAGTCTCCTGTTACATCGTCATGAATGGCTGTTTGGTTAGTGGGACAGTGAGGACAGAATGAAGCTAGCTGTCAGAGCAAAAACTTTGCACATGGTAGGTACCAGTTTCAATCCAGTTGACATCTCCACTTATGGCTGGAGAAGATTCCTGTCTGAAAATCTGGACAACTTGCCGTCAGTCAGAGTTCATAATAACGGGCTAGATGTCACAGTGGACAATATAAGACTGTGGATTTCCTAAATTCCAGGTCGATCTCCCTATAGACTGGTTCCAAAACCAACAGAATGTATGGAAGTAGAAGCAGTACAAATTGATTTGAACATGCCACTCAGGCATGGACAATAAATTAGACAATCTGGAGCCGTAGAAGGCTTCATTCTACTGTTTGGGAAAACAGGATATAAATGTAAAGCAGGAATAATAGAAGTCAACCAATGCAGGCCTCTCTTTATCATAAAGTTCATTTGGGGAGGCAAGTAATGGTGGGGGAGATACTGGAGAGATTTCTGACAAGGAGGGAAAATTTAACCTTCTTTTTCCACCCATGCGGTGTTGCCAGTCCTGAACTGAGTAGTACAGTGCTAGGTGGAGGGAGGTTTCCAGGTGACTTGAGATTACGTAGTAGAGATTATTCATCCCTACCTATCAGGCTAATTCTGCTATTAGGTTTGGACATGACACATCACAAACAACAATGTTATCAGTAACAAGTTACCTCTGAAAGTAACAAGGGCATAAAGATATTCCTTCCCACCTCCCAAGTAGTGGTTAGTAGCTGCTACTTTTTTCTTCTTCTTTTCTTCCGTAACATTATCCATTCCTTTTTCTTTTTAATCTGTCTAGGCAAAACATGCTTTCATGGGCCATTTTGAAGAGACTCCTCCCACCTCAATTTTATGTCATGTTCTAGGTGGATATTTTTAGGGAACCCAAAGTTAACAAAAAAGTAACAAAACATAACAATTCTCCACCCCCCCACAAAATGTCTGTAACATTAATGGTGCCAATGAGTTACTTTGGAGGCTCTGTAATGAGTTACAGAAGGAATTTTTAAAAAGTAACTTTCCAGGCTCTGGCCAGGGCATCTCAGGCAGCAGATGAGGGGGCATCATAAGACAACAGCATTTTTTCTTTCTTTTTATGGCTGTGTTTATATATATAGTTTCCTCATGGAAGGGAAACATTAAATGAATTGTTCACCCCTCCTCTTTAGGAAGTTTAGCCACTGTGACAGTTTTCTTTTCCATATGGATTTGGCCCAAACCACTATTAACAGGCACATCTATTACTGGCTAGTACCCATGTAAGTCTTTTAGTAGTAGCAGTGAAACAGCAGTCTTGATCAGAATCACATACAGAGGCAGGAGGAGGCAGGGGGAGACTTTAATCTCACTCATCTACCTTCTCCAATCCCTGATCCTGAAAGTGTGTCTTGTGTGACTCAGCCATCTCCACTTGTGCCCCCGAAAAGTATTCCACTGGGTGGCCCACCACCCTGGAAAGAGTACCCAGGCCTGACCTACAACGCATAGACATTCTTGGAGCACCCCAAGAGCTAATTAAAATGTACAATGGAAGTACAAGAATTACAGTTTACAATCCTACAGTGACACAGGCATCCTATGCACCAGCTAGTAGTCCTGTGATGCCTGAAAAGTTGATAAAGATGGGACAAATAATGGCAAGGCATTTTTAAAAATGATTATTTAGAAAAAAACCAGTACATTCAGCAAAAGCCAGGGAGGCACATTTGCTTATGCTAGGGTAAGATTTATGACATGACGAAGCTTTCTGTTTTTAGCCAGCACTTGAGGCTGGCTACTAGTTCCCCTCGGGTAGTAGGGGTTGACTTCTACAACATACAGTCCTTCATAGACACATGATCACACATAACATTTTCTATGCCCCGGGGGGCATTCTTTCTCCCCCTCCATCCAGTCCCCACTAGTCAAACTAACAGCAGGTCTGTATAAATGAAAGACAGCAATATTCACCTAACAAGTACTTGGGAAAACTTGCCTCATGAGTGCCTCCATGTTTAAATGATCTCTCAATTCAATAATTCCTAATGCAGTGACTTAGCCAGGACCTAACTGCCAAGTAAAAATGAATACTAGTTCAACCTTCTTTGGAAGCAGATGCCATTGACCTCTATTGAATATGTTGGTGAGTCACACTTTTTGCCTTAGAGGCATCTAGAGCAATATACAATAATAATTTTAAAAGCTTTATATCATCAAATAGCAACCATGTAAACAATGAAGTCAGGTAGCGTAGTGGTCCTTCACATGTTGGTAAACTGCAACTCCCATTACTCCTCACTATTTGCTGTGCTGACTAGGACTCCAGAAGTTGCTATCCAGTAATATCTGAAAGGCTGCAAGTAAGAAAGCAAGCATTGGGCTAATGCTGGGGAGACCCAGTTTCAAATTACTCACCATCCTCACCTCAGGATAGTCACTAGCTTTCAGCCTAACCTACCTCAACAGCATTATTGTGAAGTTAAAGTATGGGAAGATCATGCAAGCTAGCTAGAATTTAACAAGAGTATGACTTCTCTGTTGGGTCTATAACTCTTGTAGCTTGGGAAATGGGCACAGGAATGCAACCTTGGAAGAACTTACTTCTGAGTCAGAGCTTTACAAAGTAACTTTTTTGGACTAGGGTTCTGACAATCTCCCAGCTGGCCATATTGGCTGGGGGATTCTGAGAGCTATAGTCCAAAAAGTAACTTACCCAAGCTATTTTCAGGTTGTCATTGCTTAGAACAATCAGGTGAACTGATACAAGTTAGAATCACGTGCTGCTAAAATTGCCCACGTGTTGACAGATATAGATCTCAGTTTTATTGGATAATTTTGTTGTACAATTATCATTAAAAGCAAAACCCTGTATATCTTTAAAGACAATGGACTAACTGAAGAGAGGCAGTTTCTAAGCCAATGCAGCATTATTTGTGTCACTCTGTTCAATTTACACATTTCCTTTCCACAGATTTCAGCTTAAGAGATTGACTTGCTGTGCCTGAGGTAAATGTTTTTTTTAAAAAAAGAGCTACACAATGAAAGCTTTCCTATATTGCAGACCTGCCTTTCAGCTTCCCATCTCACACTCCTCTCTGTAAAGACAGCTAAACAACCACCTATGCAACTCTCCACTCCACTCCACTCGCCATCTTGCTTCAACCTCCTCTCAGTCTTTCGTTCTTCAGATAAAGTCTCCAATCTTACCTCATCCCCCTGGGGGCAAATATTGAAGGTCAACTAATTTAGCAGAGTGAAGTTTAATTTTCTGAAGGAGAGGATTATTAATTTGCTCAGGTTCCTTTTGTTGATCTTTGAAATCTTTCAATGCACTTGTTTGGCTCTGGTGGATATCCAGTGAGGCAAGGCCCTGCTTTGCATTCACAAACTGCGGTGTTTGTATCAAAGAATGCCTTCAAACTCCTCTTTTTCTTCTTGTTCTAAATACTGTCCTCTGGTTCTCAGAGTAACACTGTTCACAGTATGTCCTGATCACAACAACTAAGGCTGCTGGCTAGTAATGACAAGGTCAATTTGCAGACCGTTCCTTCACATTAAAAGGGATTGTTTGTGTTTGCTAGTTTTTCAGCAAAGTGACAAAATATGTGAGTGTCTTGCAAAAACCAAAACATGCTGTATTCAAAACTGAGAGGAAAGGGTGAAGAGGCATGTCACAACATTTCTTGAAGGTGCAGGGCAAAGATCAGAGATTAACAGTGCAATCTTATAATGTGTAATCAGAAGGAACACTCATTCAATACACTGAGGCCTGCACCCAAATAAATGTGCTGAAGAATCAGCAAAATTAATCAGTGAAACAGATGGGGAGGGGCAGCCATTTCATGAAACTATTTATCTTTGAGTCCACTTCACTTTATCTTTTTTTTTTTTTAAAAAGCACATTACTACTTATTGCTAGCTCTGCTCATAATACAAGTCAGTAGAAAGACTGATAGAGACATTTAACTTATTTCTGAAATTAAGGGGAAGGAACAATATTATCATAATATCAAACATATAAGCACACTTTAACAATGCATTAAAATTAAGTGGCTTAAAAGATGAGTTTTGATGGAATATTGTTGACTAGAAATGCAACTGACACACTAATATGCCTGGAGGTATCTTCTCATCAAAATGTCTTAAGCTTAATTAACAGAGGCAAGTGGTGATCAACATCCATCAGAAGAGGTGTCATCCATACATCCACAGATACCACAGAAGGTACCTTTACAAATCCACTAAGGCTGTATAGGGCTGCAACAAAATGTTGCAGTGGTGAGTGTCACTGTCCAATATCTTCCTTCAGGATATGGCATTCTACTACCACCACCCCCTCCCTCAGAAGTTGCACAGCATTCTACAAATAGTTCTCATCAGGTTGTTTTGGGCTGTCTCTTACAGCTCCCCCCTCCCCTTTCCTAACAGTTCTGCAAATGCTGGGATTTCCCCAAGCCCCATGATATTTCCCTCTATGGTGCTTTTTTAGGCAACCTAAATGATGGCATTTGGTTGGGAATACCAGCAATCAAAGGAACAAAGAGGGCATTTAACAAAATGTCACAGGCAGCATAGCTGGAGTGCTGCTGTTCAAGATGAGACCAATTCAGCCCCTTTCCCGTCCTCCCCTCAATCTTCAGTTTCTTTGCCCCCAACACTCAGTCAGCATTTGGCAATCAGTGAAAATCTGTCTGCCACTCCGGCTATTTTAAGAACTCTTCTGCTTCATTTTTTTCACTTGAAGTTGTTTAAAATTATTATTTCTACAAAACCTGCATTTCTACAGTCCTCTGGTGCATGGGTGGTGCCATTTTGGCATCTTAAACAATGGCATTGGCAACCAGAAGTCTGGGAACAGAGAACATATTATGGTAGGTTTTATGGTTGTTAGCATGCTTTCAACTCAGGTGAAAATATTTAGAGGATCAGCCTATTTATTTGGCATTCTTACCAAATACATGGTGACAGCTTCCATTATGCATTATGGACCATGTCACACAGTGTATCCATAATCTCTTCTGAGACATTATGTTTAGGCTCTCTGCTGTTCCATCTGAGGCAATGTTCACACTCCAAGCTAGCACTGTGAGAACAATATGCAAATATTTTTTCAAATTTGACAGATTTTTTTACATTTAGTATACAAACATATGTGTGTGTAATATGAGTACACCAACTGATGTACGTAACAAGGGAAGGACCTTAACAAAGAATTAGATCCTAACAAATAATTAGACACAACTGGAATTGAATGTTGACTTACAAGTTCCTATTGATTCAGTGGTTCTTCTCTACTTGGATCTATGCACTGGCTTTAGGTTCACGCCTTACCTGGTTGCGGGGGCATCCGGTGTGGGTCCTGGTGTTGGCCCTGCTGGGAAGGGAGCACAACAGGAGTGCTGCCCTCCACACTGGCTGCCTCTGGGATCCAGAAAGCGTGATGGCCACACCCCTTTCTGCCGCAGTGCAGCCAGCTGCAGTCCCAGGCTATACTGGGGCAGGAAGTGCAGCCATTGTGCCTCCAGGGCCTCCACAGGAAAGGTAAGTGTGGGTGCAAGGCAGGATGTCAGCGTAATTGCTGGTCATTAACACGAATGCACTGCGTAGGGATGGGAGAAAGATAGCATTGTGACAACATCATGCATAAGTGTCATCATGGTCCCATCCTTTTCCCATCCCTATGGCAGGTTGGGAGAGTGGACCAGAAAGGGCCTCAGTAATCATTAATACTGTTTCTCTCTCTCTCTGTCTGTGTGTGTGTATGTAAGAGAGAGACAGAGAGAGAATCCTTTAACCCTTTATCTGTTGTCTTTGCTGAATGACTGATTTCTGGTTCAGTACATAAATGCTTCAGAGCCAGTGTGGTATAGTGATATGAGTATTGTACTACCACCTTGGAGGCCAGGCGTGATAGATGCTGCTGCTGTGATTGAGGAGCAACTGATTGTGCCTGGGACTGAGCCAGTGAGTGGGATAGATGATGCCTCTGAGATCGAGAAGCAACTGACTGGGCCAAGGACTGGACCAGTGAGGGAGCAAGTCAACTTGCAAACATCCCTCACACTGGAAGGTCAAACAGAGACACAGTTGCCCCAGCCAGCTCATGACAGAGAGGGGACCAGCAGCGATGCAGAGGAGTTGCAGCCACCTGTGCTCATCAGCCCTCAATCACGAAGAAGGCTGAAACTGGCTGCTTAGAGGGAGGCTGCATGGACGAGGTTGAGGAAACAATAACAAGCAGCACCCGTTCACAGCGGCTATTTAAGTCTGCCGGCATGGCTGCTCTTTGCTTGCAGCACATTACTAGCAAGCCCTCATGCCTTTTGTGTCTGCTGCTCCCTGAAACCCTCCGGACGGATCTCTACCTCCTGAACCTTTGGACTGGACCTTGACCTGGCTCAGCTTGTGTTTTCCTTGTGTTGGGTATATTCAGACTCTCCCTGAAAGTATTCCTGACCTCCCTCCTCCCTTGCTGGCTGCAGCTTGGCAGGAAGAGATTCCTGACACCAGGGTTCATTTCCCTGCTTGACCATGGAAACCCACTGGGTGAGCTTGGGTGTGTCACACACTCTCAGCCCCAGAAAACCCCATGATAGGTTTACCTTAGGGTTGCCATAAGTCAGAAATGACTTGAAAGCACACAACAACAACAACAACAACAACAACAACAACAACAGCAACAGCAGCAACAGTGAACATAAATGTTTCACACTTGTTTGGTAGGCACATGACAGAATGAGGTAACAAGAGGTTCATGATGGTGGAATGGGTTGCACAGCATCAGACCACAGATGGGGAAATCACATTTTAAAAATACATTTCTAAACTGCATTAAATAAACACTCTAAAATTAAAACAACAGAACCAAACCACAATCAGACACAGGCTGATCTAGAAATTTTCTCCTTGACATATTAGCATTCCTTTTGTTGAAAAGAGAGAGAGAGAAAGACAGGTAAAGAGAGAGTCACCTTTCACTTGCAGTCCTAAATGGTACTACCTACCTCTACCACATTAGGATTCTCTGCTCTTGTCCCACTGCATGCAGAGGAAAAGCCAATATCCAAGTGAGACATCCATGTACTTTGCCCAAACCCTCTTCCGTACTCTTACCAGCACATTTATGTGCAGGCCATTCACATGTTAACATTAGTTGGCACACTATAAATCAAAGACCTGGACATGTCCATCACCGACATGCCAAAATTACAGCAATTAAGTCAGTATATGTGATACTTTGGTAAGTATACTTAGTGGACCTGCAAATCTTATCAGGCTTAAGGGCCTGTGTTCCCATGGCTAGCATGACACATAAAGTAGATCCTAAAATGACCTTCTGAGATGAATAATAAGCATATAAAGGTATCTCTGCCAAAGATGTAGCAGCTCCTATTCACACAGGGTGTTAAAGAGCCCAGTGCCAAATACATGGGTCCTAGAGCAAATCAAGCCTGAACTCTCCCTAGAATCCAAGACTAAACTGAGACTGTTGTACTTTGGATGTATCATGAGAAGATATGACTCACTGGAAAGACAACTATGCTTGGCAAGGTAGAAGGCAGCTGAAAAAGAGAACCACTGCATTACAGATGAATAGACTTAATCAAGAAAGCCAAAGCCCTGGGTCTGCAAAACCTGAGCAGGACGGTTGATGATAGGGTGACTTGGAAATCTCTTATTTATAAGGTCACCATAAGTCAAAGTCACATAATAAGTCACATAATAAGTAGAGAGGTGGTACAGGAATACCTGGCCGCATTGGATGAATTCAAGTCTCCAGGGCCAGATGAATTGCATCCTAGGATATTAAAAGAGCTGGCAGAGGTCATTTCGGAACCGCTTGCTATAATTTTTTAGAAATCTTGGAGGACAGGAGAAGTTCCAGCAGATTGGAGGAGAGCAAATGTTATCCCCATCTTCAAGAAGGGAAAAAAAGAGGACCCAAATAATTATCGCCCAGTCAGCCTGACATCAGTACCCGGAAAGATCCTGGAGCAGATCATTAAGCAGTCAGTTTCTAATCATTTAGAAAGCAACGCGGTAATCACGAGAAGTCAACATGGATTTCTCAAAAATAAGTCATGCCAGACTAATCTTATCTCTTTTTATGATAGAGTTACTAGCTTGATAGATGAAGGGAGTGCTGTGGATGTAGCATATCTCGATTTCAGTAAGGCCTTTGACAAAGTTCCCCATGACATTCTTGCAACAAAGCTAGTAAAATGTGGGCTGGACAGGGCTACCGTTAGTTGGATTTGTAATTGGTTGACCGACCGAACCCAAAGGGTGATCACGAATGGCTGCTTTTCGTACTGGAGAGAAGTGACTAGCGGGGTGCCACAGGGTTCTGTCTTAGGCCCAGTGCTGTTCAATATTTTTATCAATGACTTGGATGAAGGAATAGAGGGCATGCTGATCAAATTTGCAGATGACACCAAATTGGGAGGGGTTGCTAATACGCCAGAGGACAGGATCAAAATTCAAAATGACCTGGATAGATTGGAGAGCTGGGCCAGGACGAACAAAATGAAATTCAACAGAGAGAAATGTAAGGTCCTACACTTAGGCAGAAATAATGGAATCCACAAATATAGGATGGGGGACACGTGACTGGATAGCAGTACGTGTGAAAGGGATCTAGGAGTCTTCATAGACCACAAGCTGAACATGAGTCAGCAGTGTGATGCGGCAGCCAAGAAAGCCAATGCAATTCTTGGCTGCATCAATAGGAGTATGGTGTCTAGATCGAGGGAGGTCCTGGTACCACTCTACTCTGCTTTGGTTAGACCCCATCTTGAATACTGTGTCCAGTTCTGGGCACCCCAATTCAAGAAGGATATTGACAAGCTGGAGCAAGTCCAGAGGAGGGCGACCAAAATGGTGAGAGGCCTGGAAGCCATGCCCTATGAGGATAGACTTAGAGAGCTGGGTATGTTTAGTCTGCAGAAGAGGAGGTTAAGAGGGGACATGATAGCCATGTTTAAATATTTGAAGGGATGCCACGTAGAGGAAGGAGGGGACTTGTTTTCTGCTGCTCCAGAGACCAGGACAAGGAGCAATGGATTCAAGCTGCAGGAAAGGAGATTCCACCTGAACCTCAGGAAGAACTTCCTGACAGTCAGGGCTGTCCGGCAGTGGAATCTGCTGCCTCGGAGTGTAGTGGAGTCTCCTTCCTTGGAGGTTTTTAAGCAGAGGCTTGATGACCATCTGTTGGGAGTGCTTTGAGGGTGTTCCTGCATGGCAGGGGGTTGGACTGGATGGCCTGTGTGGTCTCTTCCAACTCTGAATTTCTATGATTCTATGATTCTATGAAAGTTGATTTGATGGCAGATGACAACAAGCAGCAATCTGTGGTCTAGCAGAATCAGGAGTAACTGGACAAAGAGAAGGTTTCTAGCCTTTGAACTCATTTTAAATTCAAAATACATCTCTCCTGCTAAAAATGAGTTGTGAACCAAGTCCTGGCTATACTGCATTAATATAATGAAGTAGATTATTAAAAAGAAACTAAGCAGGATGAAACGACCTTTAAATAAATAATTCCATTCTCCTGATCGCCTCTCCCCAAATGATTTGCTCCCTGCCTGGAGACACTAGAACAGAGTAAAAACAAGAATAATTTACTCAGAATAAGAGTGATATAACTCAGAATTATGGTATGATAATATGGTTTGTGCGGATATATTAATATCTGGCATTTTTTATCATGGCATTAGGGAAGCAAATATTTGCAGATAGTGTGAAGCCAGGAAGAAAATCTTGTTTGGGAGGAAACTTCTAATTGTTTTTTTCTAATTCTCATAAGAAATGTATCTCTTTATTTCTTAACATGTTAGGATTCAGTGTCTCTAAATATCCTGGCCAGAGCTGCTATACATAGAACATAATTTCAACTCTGCTTCTTTTTAGAAACAGCTGACCAGTGCCCCATTTGGTGAATGGCATAATGCAGCTAAACCTTCTAGGCTGACTTTTTCCATTGCAGCTGATCACTGAAGCCTTCTGGACTGGAAAGAGCATAAAGGACAACTTGCTCCAGTGGAGCCCTACTCAAGTAATCAGATCTACCTAAGCTCTGGTGTTTCTAGCCTTGATCTATAGTCTTCACACCTGACTTCTCTTTTGTCCTGCCTTCTGCTTGGTGTCTCTGACCTTGATTGCTTTTCAGCCCTGCCTTCTGGTTGTTTGCATTGATCCTGACTCCTCAGAAGGCCAGACTCCTCGTTTTCAGCTCCTTATTCATTCCAAATTGCTGCCTTCAAGCCCAAGTACTCCTTTGGTTAGCTATAAAAGAAATAAAAATACACAAATCTAATCAAGATGACTAGCCATGGTGGCTTAAACTGAAGCTACATATTCAGATACTGAGTACAACACAATATGGCCAACTTCAAGAAGCCCCAAGAGTACTGGAAAAGTTACTTTTTGGACTACAACTTCCAGAATCTTCAGCCAACATTGCCCGTGCACAGGATGCATAGGCTGGCAGTTCTTATTCTGAAACAGGAAGAGATTTGATATTTAGAAAGGGGAAGCAGCTAGAGGATCTAAGTAGCAGGGAGAAAAGAGATGGAGATATAATATCTAGGGGTATAGCTTCTAGATCAAGATAAATAATTGTTTTATTCTCTTGTGTTTTGCTTAGACCTCACATGGAATACTGTGTCCAGTTATAGGCATCACGATTCAAGAAGCATATTGATAAACTGGACATGTTGTAGTTTCTTAATATTGTTCTTGAACTGTCGTGTCCAGAACTGGACACAGTATTCCATGTGACTAATTTTCACACCAGTATTATGGCTGAAATCCTATATACCTGAGACTAAGTCCCAGTGAACTCAACAGATCTTCCTTCTGAGTGGACATGCCTAGAATGGCACTATGAGTTTAAACAAATCTTCCTTCTGAGTAGACATGCCTAGAGTTGCACTATGAATTTAAATATTGTTTATCTTCTTTTGCTCCTCTGTTTATATCTCCAACATTTGGCTTTCAACCAAAAGCATCTCAGTCTATTGCTGCTCAGTAACACAAATGTCGATAGGCCACAGGAATACTTCCAGAAGGAGACATAAGACAGAGCACCTTGTAACGATTCCAAAATATCAATATTAACTGAACTTGCCCATTTTTCCTAACATGCTGCTGTGGTAAAAAGTTTCACAGAATTTATTTTACACAATCTATAATAGACACTACTAAAAGGAGGCTCTTCAGTATTATGATAATTGTGAATTATCTCCTAGGTCTGCTCAGGTGGTTTCACTTTCACCGCTCCCTGTCAGCCATATTGCCCTGGCTGGGCCAGAAGCCATAGGCCATTATCTTTCTAATCCAGAGTTGAGGATAAGATGCTACAGAGAAGGCCTGTAAAACTTTCCACAGGATTTATTAAATATTCAAAGTAGTGTTTCTTGATTTATAGGTTAAAATTGGATTATCAGGCAGAAAACAAGGATTGTAGACAAAGGGCACACTCTTTTTGGTGACTTACACATGTGTACGTTCCCTTATAGAAGCAACTGGGCATTATTCTTATAGAGTATTACTGTCCCACAAGCATTGTTCTACATTCCTCCCACCACCATCCCAGGAAGGCAGTTTGCAAGGACTGGAGTGTGCTGCCACAGGTATTTCATGGCCAAAGGGAAGGTAGGAGTTGTCTGGACAACATTAAGCTGCAGTTCTGCACCTGGAATGAGAAAATTGACATTGGCTTCTCAGATCTCCAGGAAGAACGAGCATACTGAAAGTCTCCTTCCACAGCGTCTGAAAAAGGACATGCATTCACGTAACTCCAGGTTATACCCATAGATGTCACGAGCAGGATGTTGGGCTAGATGTTCTGAATGTTCACCCATGCTCCCATTCTTTGATATCTATACTTGACACCCATATTTATCTGATATTAGTGTTCATTGTCTGATAGTATATTTAACAGCTAACAATGGTATCATGAAATCATTAACTGTATTGATAGTTTATATGTGATGGTGTGTCACAAGGGCTTCACCCCCATTTCTTTTCTCTGTTTTCAATTAATATTTTCCACATCCATATATTTTTCAGGAAAACCTTCAACATCTGCCAAAAAAACCCCCTCTCCATTCATTGCAGTGAGATGTGGGACTCATATTAGGTGGCACCTTCAGTATGCAACAGTGGGTCAAATGATATTCTGTATATTGGTGTCCTCCTTGTTGCTTCCAAGTTGAGGGTGTGTGAGAAAATGCTCTGGGTATCAGTCTAGACATTGAAGGAGCTATCCAAAATGCTGAACCCAGCCTCCAAATAGATTCAGCATTTTGGATAGTTCCTTTGAAGTTCAGACTGAAATTCAGATTGGATTCACTATCCCACCGAGAGCAGAGCTGCAAGCTGCCATTGAGTATGTATCGTGAATGGAAGTGTTTCCTAAAACAGACATAGCTTTCCACCAAGGCTGTGCCTTGCAGGGCAGATGTGTTTCTGGGATGTTTGCTTGCCATGACTGACCTTTTCTTTGAGGTAGCTCCTACAAAATCCTCCAGCTAGGGTTCCCTGGAAGGCACACTTGAACATATCAAGCTCGCTAGTCTTTGACAATAAGCATGCAATGCAATAGATGTTTTATGTGCTTGATCAAAATATGTATCCTATTTGCTTGTCTCCTTCATCAAAATTGGTACTCAAACAGTTTAGACATTTCAGCTTTTTAAAATATTAAATTCAAATGCATATGTACAAAACTCCATCTAAAACTGATACCAGCAGATCAAAGGGATGTCAACTATTTCAAAAACACTTTTAAGTACTTTAAAAGCCTGAACACATGAAAAATTTACCCCCTCCCCACCTGCACTTTAAAACAAAAACTGCTGGTGCCAGACAAATCTTCCAGTAGGGAGGGGTTTGGGCACTGCAGAAGGTTTAGATTCCTTCTCATAGAATCTTAGAGCTGGAAGGGCCTACAAGGGCATCTAGTCCAACACTCTGTCATGCAGGAATACACAATTACAGCACTCCTGAAAGATGCTCAATCTAACCTGGGTTTAAAGACCTTTGAAAGTGGAGAGACCACCACACCCCATTCCATCATCAAACAGTTCTTACAATAAAGATGCTCCTCCTCATGTTTAGGTAGCATCTCCTTCCTTGAAATTTTAATCCGTTCCTTTGTGTTATAGCCTCTGGAACAGCAGAAAACAAGTTTGTTCCATCTTCTACACAACATCACTTCAGGAATTTTAAGATGGCTATTTTGTCATCTCTGATTTTTCTCTTCTCCACACTGAACATGTCCAGCTCCCCAAGTCATTCACTCAGAGGCCTTGGTTTCCAAACCTTTCACCATCTTGGATATTCTCCTCTGAAAACATTCCATCTAACCCCAGCTAAAATGGTCAATTAAGTATGGTGGGAGTTACAGTACTGTCTTACACATGTCTGTTTAGAAATAAAATTAACTGAATCCAATGGGGTTTGCTCCCAGGAATGCAGGTATAGGACTGAAGTCCTAGGGATCTAAAGGCAAACACAAATGCTTTCAATTGGGCTCTGAGGCAGATGAACAACTCATGAAATTCTTTTAAACCTGATAGTCAGTATGTCTTGGATTTCTTTTACTCTGACAGTATTCACTCAGTAATTTTCATTGGCAATTATTATGGGACAGTTGACATCTTATGAAATCTCAGCTTGAAGCCTATTAAAATCAACATGTCATCCATGAAGACTGACAAGAATGTTTTAAATTGCAAATGTGAATACAAGAGTTCAATGGAAAATTCACTAATGCCTAAATATTTAACAAATACTCACTTCATCTCTAGAGTCCAGTGACAGCATAGAGCAGAGGTGGGTAGAAAGCATACTACAGTTCAAGAGAAGATCTCTGGATGGTTTGCACTAGGTTTAGGGTTTTCTGGCAACAACCAAGCAGATTTTTTCCTTTTCTAAGTCCGGTTTTTAGCATCCTTGCTCTGTAGTTGCCTATACATTGAAATTTCCTTGTGTGTATATGGGCCACTGAATATGGTAGGTAACAAGGCCCACATTCTCCACTGACTTAACATCTGGCACGTACTTCCTCACGTCCCAGTTTCATAGAATCACAGGAATGGAAAGGACTACAAGGGCCATCTATCCAATCCCAGCCATGTAGGCACACCATCAAAATACAGTGGCCCTTCCTTCCACTTAAGGGTTCAGGCCACAGAAGCCTTGTGAAAATGGAAAAACTGTGAATAACTCTCCCTCATGATCCCTCTCCCATTCCTTTCTGGGGATTCCCCCTCCAGTTCCCTTGCCTTTTGCCCTGGCATGCAAGCCTTCCTTCTCCGTGTTGAGGCTAAAGGCAAGGGAATGGGAGGGGGAATCTCTGAAGGACAAAAGAAAGGTGTATGCTTGCCTTCCTTCTCCATTCCCTTGCCTTTTGCCTCAGCATGCATTCTCAGTGCTGGGGCCAAAGGCAAGGAAATGGGAGGAGGAGCTCCAGAGGGAGAAGGAAGGTAGGCATGTGCCTTGCCCTCCTCCATTCCCTTGCCTTTTGCCCAGGTGCACTTGCCTTCCTTCTCCTCACCTGGCAAAATGCAAAGGAATGGGAGGAGGAGAAGAAGTTGAAGGCACATGTGCACCTTGCAAATAATCAACTTTGCAAAGGTCAAACCTGAAAATCTGGAGGGAGGATTGTACTCCCAGGAGATAGTCATCCAACCTCTGTTTAACCTTCCAAAGAAGGAGAATCTAGAAAAAAAGAGTCCAGTTTGAAGAGAAAAAAAGGCAAAACAAAACACATAGATCACATAAGCCTGAAGTCTGTCCATGCCTACTGTAATGAGTCCAGACTGAATTGGATATCTTTCCTGTCATTGGTTCTAGCTTTCCGCAGCCACTTGGACACTGTACTCACACTAGGCTCCCCACCTACAGGGCTCACACTTGAACAATATTCTCTATGTTCAAATTCCATGCTGAACATCAGGGAACTTCTGATTGAAGAGTTAGCTGGGTTAAGGAAAGGCTAGGGAACCTGTGGCCTTCCTAGATGTTCTTTGAATCCAGTTCTGATCAGCCCCTGGCAGGCTGGCCAGTGAAGAGATTTAGACTCTTACAACATCTGGGGGCACAGATTCCCCACCACTGTTCTAGGGGCTGCTGTAGCAAATCACTGAAGGAAGAGAGTTTGGTAGGATGGAAGAGAAAGGAGGGAGACAGAAACACTAGATCTGCGTATCTCTTAACAATGGAGCTGGTTGATGAGTGGTAGGCAGAAATGTGATCCAGGGATGATGGTGGAATATGAGATCCTAAAGGATGTTGTTACTGTATGCCTTCAAGTTGTTTCCAGTTTACAGAAACTCTAATGTGAACCTATCACAGGGCTTTCTGTAGCTCAGAGTGTGTGATGTGCCCAAGGTCACCCAATGGGTTTCCACATGTTACCCTGATCTCTGGGGGTCCTGGGAGGGACACCTAAATCACCAAACAACAACACAACTTTGGGGAAAATTAGCTGGAGCACTCACTAAAGCTAGCAAGAGGCGGGTAACTTAGCAGGATCTTGCAACCCAGTGTCTATGGGGTCAGGTCAGTCAAGCAGTCAGACGGTTTAAAGTAATAAAATTGATGTTTTATTAAATACAGAGAAATATTAAAGTCACCACAGTCACACAGCTAACTAGACTTGAAATAGGGATTTTTAGAGGGAAGTGGGTGATACGACACCTGTCTCATAGTCCTGGAGCTTGAGAGAGACGTTGGGGTGCAGGGAAGAAGCTCTGTGCGGTTCGCTGAGGGGAGCTCACCGAACAAAGCAGCAGCAAGGCAGTCTGGAACTCGGGAGCGATCTGAGGAGGGTCTCGGAATCAGGGGTTTATATAGGGTGAATTGTGACTGCAGGCCATACCTTACTTGGTGAGAACAATGAGTCTTAGGAGCGGGACAAAGCCTTGGAAAGGTCAGGTTTTAGCATGATTGACTTAGAGCCGAATTAACAATAGTGTAGCCAGTATGCAAATACAGAGTGCTTAGTACAGCTTTGTCAAGTTACCTGTTTAGTATCGCGCATATGCAATGAGGTGTTTGCCAGAGAGATCCCTGAAGCAACGAACCAGCTCTGTCTGGCTTGCCTGGGTGGAGAATGGAATGTCCAGCAACTATCGGCCGCGCCTGTTTACGTGCTTGTCCGGAGGCCTCACAAACATGTGGAGCGGGGTGGCAGTGGAAACCAGATGGTTTGATATCAAAGAGATATTGAGTGCTATCTCTGGGTAGGCCTGGACCACAGTAACACACAGCCAAGCAGGAAACTGAACACTGGGCCATTTCTTTGCTAGAGTGTTATAGTGCTATTATTCCACTTTCAACATTCTATGGAATCCTAGGGTTTGCAATTTAGAGAGGGGCCTTTGAGGAAATGGCCTTAATCACTCAAACCACTACACCACACTGGTTCTTTTGTCCTAAAGGTAGTGAGGGATTTTTGGGTGGGAGAAGAATAAAAGTGTAAAATAGCCATCCTTTGTAACTAAGCTGTTCCATTTTGTATTAACATTTGGCCTGAGGTTTAGTAGCATATGTATATGCCATGCATGCTCCGCCTCCTTCAGTAGTCTTGTTCTGAACTGAGGAAAGCAGGAATAAAAATAGTACAGCTTACCGTTTCCTGAGCAGATGTGACTAAAAGAAAAATGGCCCATTTACTTAACCTATTCATCAATAAAACACAGTTCATTTTAAAGGTGGCTTTAGTTTAAAGCAACTGCACTTTTTATGGGGTAAGCCAGTGTGTTCTCTCTCTCTCTCTCTCTCTCTCTCTCTGCACAGAACTTCAAGTGCTTAGAATTCTGGCCAAGATAATAATCCTCTCCTCCAAGTATATGAAGATTACATAAGCATAATCTAAAGGGAGTCTCCATTTTTTTAAAAAAAAAACGAAGTCATATCCATACTTCTTTTCTCCCTTACTTCTGGGAGAATATTTATGTTGTATTGACAATTATTACTTGAAACTTCAGTATAGGGTGCTTACAAGTAGGCTCTGTAACAAAATGTGGCACTATGGAATATTCGTCTAAAGACTTCCATGCCCTTTTCTGTTTTTGTTGTTGTGTGCCTTCCAAGTTGTTTCCCACTTATGGTGACCCTAAGTCAAACCTATCATGGGGTTTTTATGGGGCAGAGAGTATGTGACATGCCCAAGGTCACCCAGTGGGTTTCCTTGGCAGAGTGGGGAACTGAACCCTGGTCTCCAGTGTCAAAGTCCAATGTTCAAACCACTACACCATGCTGGGTCCCCCCTCCAAATTACTCCATTCCATTTCTCCTCAACAGATCTGTGCAGTTCTCCAGTTCCCTCCAGCTCCCATAAATATTGCCCATATATGCTAATCTCTTTCTCTTCTTGTGTGAGTGATGCCATTTTGGCTTCATAAGGATTTGTATTTTGAGAATTTCATAGGATAATGCATTAAGAATTTGAGACTAAGTGGCAACACAGGAGGAAGAATGCTTAATGATTCAACATCAATCTTGCTTGTTCCCCCATTGGCTGGGATGTGTCCTTGTTGGTTTTACTAACACTAGCAATGAATTGTGACTGAGCGCTTTAACCAAGACCCCAAACATCTCAGTGTGGAATAAAACTAGGCCTCTACTTTTACTGATTACAGCTAAAAAAAAAGTTGGCTTCACAAGGGGCACAAATCCATTAACTGAGTCATCCATTTGCCAGCTGATAATCCACCACCCTACCAGGAAACCTGGGGTGATAGAACCAGGAGTCCATATGGGCAGAACCCCTCATGTGGTTCTCCTGTCACTTGGGGCCAAGGCCAGACACAACCCTGAGCCTGAGCCCCAGGTCCCTTAAGGGAATACCCCAGCACCATGGATGATGAGCATGCAGGCTCATCTCCCCCACTCATGTCTGATTCCCTGCCCAACCCAACAAAGTTATGGCAGAGATATACATTAAACATGACAAGGATATAAGGTAATCCACAAAATTATCTTAAAGGGAGGGAGAATGGGGGACCCTCTTCCAGAAGAAATGATGGAGCTCATCCTAGGTGGACAGTTTTACGTCTACCAGATGGAACTGAATGAAATGTTTGTGGGTCAGGTTGGCTTGAAACTCTGCCCCCATGCAAGCTGATCAGTCGGTCCTTTCATTGGCTGGCTGCTCCCACCCTGCCTAGGAGTCCAGGAAGCCTCAGGGGCTACTGGGAAGGATAAATACTGGAGTGCAGAGTACCATTATCCCCATTTGCTATTCTCACTGTCACTACCACTTGACTGCAAGTGGGGATCCTCAGGGAAGTTTGGGTATCCATGCTCACAGGCTGGATCCTAAATCCCTGTAAGGCCATAAGGCCTGGGGCCAGGTGTTACTGGTTAAATGTCCATGTATAGGCAATTCTTTCCTGGAACTTCCCCCTATATTTCTAGTAGTGAGGGATGTGAAAATCGGTCAGTCTTTTTTTCACTGGCATTTTCATTTTGTATTTCATTGTGAGATGGAAATTCAACACATCCATGTGTTTGTGTATTGAAAAGGTTGGCCTTTTTGTACACATTTAAAATTCTAAGCATTTTAATCCATCCTCACTCTTGACAGAAACATACCTGTCCTCATTTCTCAAACATATCCAGTTTTAGTCATGCACTCTTTTTTCATAAATCCAATCTGTTTTGTGTGCTGTTTTTTCTTTGCCAAAATATATCACAAACATCAGAAAGGTATAAAACTGAGGCAAGATACAAATTCATCCCGTTGACCATCTCAGAAGTGACAAAATGAACCCCTCTCTATAGAAATACAAAACTCTGCAAATTTCTTTTCCATCCCCAATTTCTAGCTGCACAACAAGCATTTTTAAAAGTGCCAGGCAGAATCTCCTAGCAAGATTCCTCCCTTTATCCTCCCATGGAGCATTCTTACAATTCTCATTGCCTCAGAGTTCTTGGTGAGTCCCTCTTTCACGTTGCTTTTGGTGTCAGAGAACCAAAAGCTCATATTTGAGAAAAGCGAGGCTGCAAAAATCCCATTTACTTCAATGGGATTTAAGTTACTTGACTGTGCCAGGATTATTGTCTTAGTGTATCAGTGTATTATTTACTGCAATATTTGCTTTACTGTGTATTGCTTCTGCTCTATACTCCCTTAGACTCATCCCTCATGTACATTTAAGTCACTACAGTTTATATAATGTCTACTCCATGGTATTAAACTCTCATAGTTTTGGATGTGTCCAATGTGCCATTATAGACCTACAGAGAGAACAACTCTACCAATAAATCAAACATCTACAGTGCAAGAAAGGGGTTAATTATGGGTCCCGGACTATAATAACATATTCCCTGAATTAATCCTATTTGTAATGAGGCTTATCCTTTTTATTTACCCAGGGCTATTAATTACCAAGATATTTCCAACATTTATAAATTCATATTTCCAAGTTTACACTAACAACAGATCCAAAAAAGAACCACTTTTAATGAGGCTTGCATTGTTATTTACCCAGCTATCAATTACAGAAATGTTCTGTTTATAATTACAAACCCATATGCCTTGTGGTAAAGGAAAAGTAAGAGACTGATTTAGGCTATAAGTTATACCACGTTTGGTTGGGAGAAAGCCACACTAAACACTGTGAGTATTACTTTTGAGTAGACATACACAGAATTACACTGTTTACTATAAGAGACATTTTTCTTGCATGTCAAGCTGTTTGATTTTTATGTTGCTACAGCAACCATGACTTTACCTTTCTTGAACAATAAAATAAAAAGAATTTAAGTTAACAGGATGATTAGTTTGGCAGCTTTCCCTCTAATACAGTATTTTACTTTCAATCCTACAGCTGTAACCAAATTTGCTTTTTTCTAGTTTTTATTTAAACTTGTCCAAGCTTTTGATATTCAGCCCTATTTATATTTCTCCTTCAGCCTAATCAAGAAGTATTAAAATGTGGAGACTTGGAATTGTAATTCAGATTTCATTTTAAACTGCTTATCTCAGGTTGCCTTCTGATTAAACATAATTTTGGGGAAATCAAAATGTCACATTATCTTTACAGCCAAGCCTTTGATCAACAGCAGTTTGAAAAAAGAAAAGAAAAGGGCTCTCAGAAGTTTACTGCAAAGAGGGTTCCCCTTAGTGGCAGCTCAATGAATTGCAAGGTTGGCAGGGCCTGGAAATCCACAAGATGGTAGAAAACAATTCAGACCAGCTGCTGGCTGCCTTGGACACATTGCTGGAACATGTTCCCTGTGCTCAAATGAAAGCATATGCTTATAAGGATGTAATCTGGTACTTACTGAAAACTCATTGCTGATACATTGTTTGTGTTCCTTTCACTTTGAAGTTAATAGATGGAGTACAAAGGAAGACAAAGACTGTACTGAGTCTGGTGCAGACACACACTTAAATACAATGCAAATGATTGCCAGGGCTGTTCCAAGGCATTTTGCTGATCGAGGCAAAAGATATGATGGCACCTACTTCCTCTGAGCTGCCCTTCTATCCACCTCCGCACTTGGAAAAGTCTTTTCTTTTCTTTCTCTTCTCTTTTCTTTTTTTTTGGAATACATTTCCCAGATCACCAGCCATTCTGGGGATTCTGGATATTGTAGTCTAGAATACTCTCCTCCAAGTTCTGACATTGAGGCACTTTGCTGTTTCTTGTACCCTATGTTACTTTTAGAGAATCTAGAGTGCTGCAGTGATCTAAGCATTGGACTACAACCCTGGAGTCCAGGATTTGACTCCTGGCTTGGCCACTGAAACCCACTGCGTGATCTTGCAGGCATCACACACTCTCAGCCCCAGAAAAACCCATGATGGGTTCACCTTAGAGTCACCATAGGCTGGAAATAACTTGTAGGCACATAACAACAAGAAATGTTACTCATAAAAGGAGAAAAAGGAAGTAATCCTGGCTAAGGAAGATGGCTTAGCAGGACAGAGGGGCTCCATGCTCAATTCCCACTTCCACTGAGAAGCACAGCAACAAAGTTCTCCTATGAAGACAAAGAATGTATCTACAATACACAGTTACAGGAAACTGATGCCCATTTGAATGTCCTGGCTTCATCCTATTTAATCCTGGAATTCGGTAAATGTAGTGGGTTGGGCTTCTGCCAGCAGGTCCTTGTTAGCACCATGACCAAACATTGACAGCTGTCCAAGTGCCTGAGAAAGGGTTAATTTGCATTACAGACTTTATTGGATACCCTTTTCCCCATTAGCTTGGCAGTCTGAGACTGTGAAAAGATATGATGACTGAGAATGGAATGGGGGAGTAAATCTTTCTTCCATTGTTGCTAACCAGCTTGCACAATCTTCATCACTATGGGGGTGGGAGAGGGATGGATCATGCCTGTGCACTTTGATTTCCTTCGTTTGCTTTTGCACTGTATCACCCTTAGGAGTCCAGCTACCATTGGCCTTGTGTGTGTGTGGGAGACGTATGCTAGTTCAGGGGCCCACATAACTAGCAATGGGGAATTGAATTGCCAGCCAGGGATAGTCTGGGAAGAATTTTCTTAGGGTCTCAGTTCTACCATTGGCTGTGAGGGGATGCAAAAGGGCTGGAATGCTTCTGCTGCATCATTTACCACCAATAAAGCTGATCTTATATCAATGATATGTCTCAGTACTGGGACCCAATGAATTCTCCAGGGGAGCTCAAATTATCTAGTAAGCATTTGCTGCTACAGATGAGCTTTAGTGTTGCAGGGCAGGTGAGGACACTAGAGCTCTCTAGCAGGGAATCCAGAGTGCAAACCCCAGGATTCTATGAGATGGAGCCATGGAGATTAAAGTGATATCAAATGGCCATAGCTGTGCAGTGTGGGTACACTCTGTGCCTAAGTAATTACTAGATCTGGATTTTACCTCTCCCCTAACAAGGACATTTCTCATATGTAGTGATTTGGGGCCTAATCACTGAATTATTCTCACAAATGTACTATTTCACAAATATATCATGCTATGTCACAGCTTGTTTGGTTTTGGAATTTTGTCAGCATGGACTAAATTCTGGATTTCTGGATATCCAGGGGACAACAAATCATCATTGTCATGATGATGATGATGATGATGATGATCATCATCATCATCTTTCTTCTTCTCTTCCCACCACCACCACCACAAATAAGTCCAAATGTGAAACGTGTTCCCTATGGATCGGAGGAAAATCTATTAGAATATGATTCGGGAGGTGAGGGTGGGGAATCAGCTTTTTCCCATCATGTTTTGCTTGTGAGTCGATATAAGTATCAAAGTCTGTTTTCTAGCCTGTTTAAGATTCTACAATTGAGGCTATTAGAATGTTCCATGGAGGAGGGAGAAAACTCTAAAGCCTGTTCTTTACAGGATAGCATCACTGTAGAATGCAAGCAGGCAAGGGGAATGGTTCAGAGTGTAGACATGCTCTAGATGCTTCAGTGATCCTGTAAACAGCAAAAATGCCTTGCATGTTGTGGAAAAGCATACCAGCAAGAAAGCTAGGCCAGAGTCTATTGACTTTCTTTTTCAGATGTTGCTTTTCTATATGTAAAGGGTTTCTGATATAAGATACCATTTAAAGATGTAAATCATCACTGTAATCCAGAGGTGGACAAAGTTCAGCCCACAGGCCACATACATCCTCCCAGTGCTATTTTTGTGGCCTCCAGAGTTGTCAAAAATTGCCCAAATGCCTTCTAGGGTGGGGGGGCACATCTGTCATGTTTTGGGCTATTTTAAGTTCAAGAGAAGCTTCCCTCTGCAAAGGATATAAATGGCAAGTGACTCCAGTTATTAAAAAGGCCTTTCCTGGGCTTAAAATAAACAGATTTTCTTTGTGGGGAAGGTACAGGAAGGGAGATATGGTTCTTCAAGGTATCCTGAGGGCTAGCCTCTGACAGTTGCCCATCCTTGCTGTCTTCCAAAGCAGCAAAAACTAGCAAGAAAGATCTTGGTAAGCTATTTATAATGGCAACAATGGGAAGACCCCTGTCCCCTACTGTATGAGACTCACAGTTCAGTTGTATTCAACCTCACCTTCTGAACATAGTGCCCCCTCCTCCTTGATAGGTGTTAGTAAAGCCAGGGCAGGTTAAACATCTACTGGGAGTGTGTTTATTATTAATCAATTTATCAGTTATGTTTGTACATCAGCTGTCCTCCAATGAGCTCAAGGCTCATCAGTGTGCATGGCTGTCCTTATCCCCACTTTACCCTCACAGCAACCCTGTATGGTAGACACTCAAACCACTATGTTAAAAAAAGTAGAAACAAGAAAACAAACAGCTAGCTAGAAAATGCAAATGTTTTACAAAGGTCTGTACATTCACAGTCAAAACTCCTATGTGCAAATGTCTAGGGCCAAATGTGCTAAGCAGCACATATTCCTAATGTTTCACTGCAGAAATTGTGACTGTGTTGCCTTAGAACTGGGACTGTGAATCTGTTTCATCCTGGTGTTAATCTACTGGGAACTCCATGCTTGTGGTGCAGAGCTGCCAGATCTCACAGCTTGGTTCTGCGTCTCCAGTTTTCCTGAACTGTCTTCACATGGGAGATGAGGGTACAAATTCTCCAGTTCTGGTGGGCTCAGCTCCAGTTAAGGAGAAAGGGCCACCTGTAGAACAGCCCTTTTGGCTAGGATTTCTGTCTTGGTTTCCAAATAGGAAAACTACACTCCGCTCTCTCTATTTGTTTGCATGACAAGCTGTGAATAACTGTGGTTAGTACTTAATACATAATGCCTAATGAGGTTGCCAGGGACCCTCTCTAAGGCCCTTTCCGCACCAGGAAGTTAAAACGGGCCAAAGTATGCTGTCACGGAGATTGTCCACACCTTGGATCGGACTAGGTTCAGACTATTTACCTTAGTTCCGCACCTTAGTCGATCCAAGATGCCCCCAAGTAGTCCTCCAGCGCGTTAAGTGAAGACCGGGAAAATCCGGTCTTTCAATCTTCTGGAGTGCGCCATTGCGTTCCTCCTCACTTGTGCAGATGTGCAGGCTTGCACCAATGCGAGCCTGCGATCAGTGGAGGGTGGGCCGTGGGCGTGGTCAGCATCAGCGGTTGGTCCGGACCCACGAAAAACAGGAAGCCGCCATTTTGTAAGCCTGAGTAGTGTGGATCTACAGACCTCGCACTGTTTTGATTTGCCCTGGACCAAACGGAGGAGCCCTGCAGAAGGGCTTAAGAGAGAGTCTGTGTTGCTTCGAGCCAAGAAGAAGCGGTGAGTAACGGCACGGAGCGATTCACTCGCCTTGTGCGGAAAGGGCCCAGATCTTTGGTCTGGGCCCAGAAATCTCAAGACCTTGGATGGTCCTGAATTGTGGTGTGTAGAAACAAAGCTTAAAGTAGACAGGACTGAAACCACCTGTCATTCACCTAGGGATCTAATTCTTCACTAATTTTCTTCTCAAAGGAAGCAATGAGTAATTTTTGCACTCACTGTCTAGTTAAAACTACTCACCATGAGGTACTTTGTTGTTGCTGTGTGCCTTCAAGTCATTTCCGACTTACAGTGACCCTAAGATGAACTTATGACAGGGTTTTCTGGGGCTGAGAGTGTGGGATACAAGGTCACCCAGTGGATTTCCATGGCCGAATGAGGAATCAAACCCTGGTCTCCGAGGTCATAGTCCAATGCTCAAACCACCACACCACACTGGCTGTCACCACAAGAAACTTACCTCAGGGCAAATACCATTCACCTGGAGTGCATTAACCCCATCCATGTATTTGAGGAGGCTCTGAGCAATGCAACTAGGTGGCAAATGCTGCACCAGTTTCTTGCTTTTGCTAAGCAGTATGGCCTTAACTTCAGATCGGTTTTTGTATTAGTAATAAATTAGTATTACCCGCTGTAGCTGATGCTTTCTGACTCTCTGCTATCTTTTGTGCGAGTTTGCAGTTGTCAAAATGAATAATATACAGCATCAATTTAAAACCTCCTTTTCACTGTGCTCAGCTGTAATAGTTTCACTCTATCTCAATTCTGTGGGTTGCTATTATATTCCAGGCTGTTTTAAATTCCTTAAGACCTCCACAAAAGCATCAATTATAAATTGTAAGTATTTATTAAAATTCTGCTTAAGACAAAGAATGCTGTCCCTGTGGGAAGATGATTTTCTGCCTTTCTCTTGCAGACTGAATTCAGAAGAGGCTCAGCAGGCTGGGTTTCCTATGTGAGAAAGAAGATGGTATGAAGACTCACTGGTGGGATGACATGGAGAATTGAACCTTAGTTTCTCCTTTATTGGCATGATGGTTGTGCCTCCTGTCCAGTGCTACCACTTGGCTAAATCCCATGGCACTTTTGTGGTTTGTTGAATGTGCACTCTGAATGTAAAGGCTTTTTACTCACTGGTTTGCATCTTCCATACATTACTCTTGAACATGTTTTAACATATCCGGATGACATGCTAAACAAACCACTAAGTGAGCGTGACTGGGCAGCATGCCTCTGCACACTGTTTGTAAACCATAACCCACAATTCCTGTGGTATCCTGGCTTACTGCCCTCGAGTAGAGGCAGAGGCATCACTTCTGGGTTGCCAGCTGACGGGGACTACCTACTGCCACCTGGCCTACCCCTAATCCCAACCCTATTTTCCCACACCATCTGCTTGGTTGAGAGGAAACAAGTCTTCACTGAACCTGACAATCTTATTGAATGCATTGTCAGCAATACAGCAGTCCCACAGCAAGTCCTTCTTGGGAACAGTCCCTCCCTTCCCCTCCTTCCCCTGCAGTCTTGTGCATGAAGGAATGCCTCCCTTCCTGAACAGTGCCACCATTGCTGTCACCTTCATTTTTGATGTAGCTTCTTCCATCCAGCCATCTGCTTGCCCCATTCCCTGCTTGGACTTAAAGCAACAGGGCCCTGTCACACTACATTGTTGTGTAGTGCTATTATTACACTTTCAACATCCTATGGCATTCTGGGGTTTGTAGTTTACTGAGGCCAAAGAACTCTCAGGCTGAGAATACTAAATGCCCCTCCCTAAACTCTCAATCCCAGAATTCCATAGGGTGGAACCATGGGAGTTAAAGTGAAATAATAGTGCTAAAAAGGGTATAGTGTGAAAGGGCCCAGGGACAGGAAGGTGACCTCAGGTGTCTCCATTACCCCCGGGATGTGGTAGAAGCTCCTGCTGGAAGCTCTTAAACATATTTCTCCCTACTACCACTACCAGTCACCTCAAGAAGCATTCTGTGGCTGCCAGTGGCCTGTGCATGCACAGAAATTCAAAGGCACGCAGATACAAAGAACAGGACTGCAGAGCAAAGAGAAAGGGAGGTAGCAGTAGGACTAGCATCCTTGGCTATGGTGGAAAGCAGGACTGTGGCCACGGTTTGCCCCTGGGCTGCTGATCATTAAGTCCCTGGTTGATTGCCCTGCTCAGTCAGAGCCCTAGTTGATGCTGACTGATAAGGTAGTAAAAGCTGTTTCAGAGAAGATTTTAATCATGCTATCAATCTATCTTATTCACTGAATTTCACAAAAGGTTCACATGATGTTGTCATGATGTTGTTCTCCATTCGTGATCCTCTTTGGTCTTACCAGTACTCCTCTTTTCCCTTACTGCAGAAAATCCCTTAAGGAGAAACCAAAGGGAAGAACTGCACAGAGTCTTTTGACAGCTCACATCTGGAAACACCCTAATAGCTCAGTCCTGTCAATGTGCATTCAGACGCAGAGTTTGGGAAATTTTTTCTAAAGAACAATCCTTTCTCATTACTCATGATAGTGCTTTGAAAGTAACTAGTTGTTATTATATCCCACAGTATTTAAAAAGTAACAACTTGCGTTACTTGTTGCTTTTACATATTTTTTGCTTTAAAGGAGGAAAACTCTAGGTTTTATAAGGCCACCTTGGGCCCCGCATAAGGAGAAAGGTGGGATATAAATTTAAAATTTTTTAAAAAAGAAAATGACTTAAAACTTAAAAGCTCACTGCCTCTAAAAATGCTTTCAGATGCCTGTTAGAACTTGGGAAAGTAACTAGGAAGCATCACTTGTTACACCAGCAAGATGACTGGCTGCCTTGCCACTCACGTTACTTTGAACATGCAACTTTGTTCCCCCCACAGTTACCAGCCCCCATAGCTCATTGCTTCAGACAATGCTCAGAAGTGAGTCCCATTGACTGAAATGAGTCTGATGTCCAGATAAGTAAGCCTAGGACTGTAGCCTAAGGGGAAAAAAACCCTCCAATCAATCAAATAAAAACAAGAAAGCCCTATTCTGTAGACTGTGGATGGCAGCCAAAACCCACACAGAGCTCCTTGTTTGTTCACCACACACTTCTCGTGTTCAATAATGAGCCTCTGGTGGAAGTCATTAAAAAAAAAAAAAGCTTGCCCTTCAGTATGCTTCGTCTGAGCTTCCAAAAAAGGAGGGAGAGGGAAGGCAACTAGTCTCCCCAACCTTTTCCTATGCTGTTTGTTTACTGCCTTGAGGAAAATTCAACCTTGGCCAGTCAGCAGGCCTACGAATGGAAGGAAAACCTTCCAAGTTCTGTGCGGCCTGTCAGATAGTAGGAATTGGGGCCATTCCACTGAAGCGTGGCCTGCTGGCAATAAAGCATTCCTTTCCTGGTAGTTAATTATATTTTGTTTTACCTGACTAGTCAGAACTACTGTTGCTTACAGCAGCAGTTTGTACACTAGAACATCAGATAAAAAGTGGAGCCATTCCAGACAATTGCTTAGCACTGTCTATGGAATGAAGTCTCCACTGCTGCACATATGCATTCCACCCCCCTTGAGGTAAAGCCTGAAAGGAATGGGGACAACTGATGCATGCAGAAGATACTTGTGGAGAGACTGGCTCATGGTTTGTACAGCGTAAAACAGTATTAGCAGAATTCAAGATGGATTTGCTATTATTTTATTTTATTTACCTCCTGCCTTTCTCTTGACATGAGAGAATGCATGGGAGGAATGTTAGCTGCTGTTGCAAAGCAGCCTGCAACAATTTGAAACAAAATTCAGTTACAATCTTATTTTAGAAAACTTTTTAAAAAATTAAGGGGGGTAGACAGAAGGTAATACATTTTTCATGATATCAATTACTATACAGGTTAATAGTCAATGAAATATCATGTAACAAGTAAAGTAGAGATATATAGCAGGAACTAACAAATTATAGATTATTAACATTTTATTGCGATACGTGGTATAATAAATAGAGGGAATATTAATAATTGTAATCCAGAAAGGAAAGGAAGAAGGAAAAACATGGCATGTAAACATTGCAGAGATAATTGTTTGTTTTATTTGTTGAAATTTGAATAAAATTATTAAAAAAAATTTAAAAATTAAGGGAACAATTTCATTTAAAAAGCACACAAAACAATTTAAAAGCACTTTAAAGACATAATTAAAAGGATAAGAGATAAAAGTACAGCATAGCACATAGAAAACACCCTTCCACCCTGTAATCTAAGAGCCAAAGGCCTGCCTAAATAAGATAAGTTACTTTTCAAACAGGGAGGAAAGTTAGGAGCTTGGAGAAGTGTGTGAAGCTTTCAGATTGCAACACCCAGAAGATACCAGCCACGGCAGGGAAAAATGGATTCCCTGCACCCAGCAACAATATATTCTCTGGAGCTCTCCTGTTTGTAATCAAATGTATTTTGGGTGTCTGGCTGTTGAATCAAGAACGATTAGCTTTACAGAAGACCTGTTCCTGCTACAGATGAGAATTGCTAGTATTGGTCTATTGATAAGGATCAACTGAGCTGCCTACATTTTTGGACTCTCCTTGGGAGCATAGCTAAAGTGATTTTCATGATATGCAATCACACTTGAAAATGCAGTATACCACTACACCACTGATTGACATTTGATGTTAGATCATGAGTTCAAAGCTCAACACAGCTAGGAAGTTCAGTGATTTCAGGCAAGAAAAAATCTTTTGGCCTCTCCTATCTCACAGAGCTGTTGTGTTGTTACATAAAAAGGCTGGTATGCTATTAGGGACGTACACATATGTAAGTCACACAATGCACGAGGGGTGAGTTTTTTGTCATAGTATAACAGATGTATTTTTCTGACAGTGGCAGAAGCAGAGATGCATACATAGCAATGTTGTGCATTGCATTTGCGCACTGAAGTTGTGTACTATGCAATGAAATTGTACATAGCACAATGACACCCGTCATTGATATGTGTTATGCAGTATTGCTACTCTCCATGGGGGTTGTGTGTAGTGCTGGCATAGCATGCCTCCACATGCAGATATCTGTGCTTTGCTAAGGGGATATTGGGTTGCAACCAAAGTGTGTTTGGAACTCTGAACACTGTAGCAGAGGGAGGTGGAGGATATAAGAGTGTGGAACAAAAATCTGGTGATTGGAGAGCTGAACGGGACAGAAAGAACAGCTGCTTGCCATCATGACCTGAATCTTCTAGGCTGTGCCAGTAACTTTGGTGGTTACAGGAACCAATTTTCTGCCCCAGGCCATGGGACTATGAAAATTTCTCCCCCAGTCCTGAAACTGGAAGGGGCCAAAGGTCCAATTTTCGTTCTGAAAAATGGGAATATTAAACTACTCAGGAAACAAAGGTCAGCAACCTATCAAAAAGGTGAACTGTCACTCCTGAGGTCTAAGAAGAAAATGGGCTGTCCTAGACCCTGGAGTGAGGTCTGAGGGCCACAGAAACTGCCTCAGGACTGTGTACGGCCATAGGGCTACACTTTGTCCAACACTGCTCTAGGCACAGCTTGGAAATCTACTACATAAAAGTCAAAGTTTGTATGTTTGTTTGTCTATATGAGGCAAAGATCTCATATGATTGATTGTGTCAGGAGAAGACCTCATATAATTGGCTGCCTGAGAATATTCTATGAAATCCTGCAGTTTGCAATTCAAGGAGGGGCCTTTAGAATTTTCAGTGAGAGAGTTCTTGGGCCTCAGTCAACTGTGCCTCCCAGTTGCTATGGAAACAAGGTCTAGCAGCAAGAAGGAGGGCAGTATATTCCCTCAGGAACCCAACCTCCATATGTTAATAACTCTAAATACAGATTGGATTGGGGAATATGAGGAAAAGTTACAGGTACTGGACAAAACAGTTTGAAGAACTAGAGACACAGCATCTCAAATCTTTCTAACAACTATTACCCATGAGAAAATGAAATCCCGGGCAACACCAGGTATATACACTAGTAAGTTAATAAAAATGAATTGGTTGTTCCCCAAGACCCATTAAAGCATTCAGCAATGATCTCAGATATTGTTGTCTAGATTATTAATGCCAGCAACATTTGCTGGAATCCTATATCACATTTCATTTAACATAATTTTATGTCTACTTAGCTAAGTAACAGAGGTGCTATCACCAATAGGTGTGTGGAGAAGGTAGAAAAGGAAAGGAAAGGAAAGATGGCTTGGCAAAGCTTGCTTGAACTAGCCCAGAGCACAGACAAACCAGGCCTGCTTTCTTTTTCCCTCACTGGAATAGCTGTGTCCCTTTTAATCTTATTATCATATCCTGACTCCCTCCCCACACTTAATAAAAACCCTGCTTTCCCTAAAACCCACAACCTTTGTGGATAAAGGGCAAAGCTTATTAATGGTTACTCCAAAAAGGAATGGATAACCTGTGGTAGCATATTATTAAAAATACTCTGTTGAGGGTATGCTTATAGAAAAATAGAATGAAATCTCTATTAAAAAAACTAACAAGGAAAAAGGTATTGAGGATTCAGAAAGATTCAGACAAAATAACACTTTCGCACAGATATTTAAGAATTTTCTTCAAAACACCTCAGTGTTTCCTCAACAGAGCTTTCACTCCCACACACCTTTGGGTCTCTCAGCACAAAGGTCTGTTTCCCCACTGAGGGTTCCACTCTCTGACCCTTTCAGAGGTGGCTTGGTTACTTCTCTGCCCCACACTAGACCTCTGAGAAGTTAACCTTCTCACAGAAAACCCTCTTCTGGTTTACTGGACATTCTGACATTAACTCTCTGTGAAAGTCACTGAAAGACTCCTCCACAGATTCTAACCCACACTACCAGTATATAGTATCTGCTTTCTGCTGTTTCCCCCGCAGTCCCTCCCTCTGGCTAGGGCTGGGTTCTTCTCAGTCAGAGAGCCAATCTGATTACATCACCCCCTATTACTAGGGCTGCTCTGCTCACCCCCAGACTCTGTCACAGGTGCTCAGAAACCTTGTTAGTGAATTGCAAAGATGCATATCAGGACACCAGCAAGAGTGGCTGACGAGCATCAGGACCAATGCACATTGGCGCACAACATGCATCAGGCACTTTACCAACTCCGCTATGTAGTAGCATAACAGCACTGCTCTATTGAATATGAACACTACAAAATTGCCCAGTTCTGATTCCCCCATGTATAAGTCCACTTATGAAGATGTAACTTCCCCACAGGATTCTTTTTGAATTAAAAATTAACATTTCTTGTTAATTGGCTACTACCCATTTATCAGTTTTCCGTAATGATTCAGTGTTAGCAAACTCCTTTTCTTTAACAATTTCACACTGACATATTAGAGCTACTACAACTGTTTCCCAAATATACTTCTAGGCCAGAGATGATCAGAAGGTAGCTCAAGATATACTGGCATCTTCCAGTAATTTGCAGTCACAGGCATAGATTTCTGACTCACAATTATTTAAAAATAACAGCAACAAAACATCTCCCTTCCCCCATTCTAAATTATACAACTAAAATGAAAAAGTGTTGAGGTGACTAAGACTGAAGTTTTGCTTGAAAAACATTAGCTCTGTTCAGTTCTAAAATAAATATTCTAAAATGGATGGATGGATGAATTCTGCTCTCACAATTCTTTAATTCTGCATGCCTGTATCACAAGATTTTAATAAAAACAAACAAAGTATATCTGACAAGACAAGAAAGCAGTCCACTGCTGCTCTGTGTATCATTGTATGAATAGGGGGAGGGAGGACAGTAGCAAGATAATCAAATTATTAAATCAAAGGGAAAAACATAACTGGCAAGAGAAAGCTGAATTATTCTATTTATAATGTGATGTGATACTCTGTTGATAGACCCTGAAATTCATTTTTGAAGTATAATGTCATCTTTGGTTTGCAGTTTTCATTACACATAGGATTTTAATCTGACCTTTATCCTACTGGTCATTGATTCTTGCGTTCCACATATGTCAATCGGTGTTCCTATGAGGGTGCCACCAGAAATTCCCCCAAGGCTGATCCAAGTTATGAAGGAGGCAGAAAAAGAAAACTCCCACGGCCCAGCATTCTATCCTATCTATAGTCTTGTTTGCTTTGCCCTGGTGTACTGCCCTGTAACACAAACTAATTCTTATATCCTGGGTTCTCTTCTCAGTGTGCACATGCCCTATTTTCTAGATATTTGTAGTATCTGAGTGTCTCCATTCTATGTGTACCAAATATTAGCTCTGTAGCTAACATAGAGGTAGCTTGGTCATTCTGTGTTACACTCAGTGGGGAAAATGTACAAATGTTCAGTTTTCAGATTCCTCCCTCCCCCCGCCAATCTATCTTGGGTTATACATCAGGGCATAGTGCCAAATCCTTTACGTTACAACTCTGCTGCCTATCAGATCAAGACCTATAATGGCTCATGATTATTTCCTTGCTGATTCTTCCTGGAAACACTGGGGCAGCTAGATACCCTTCAAACTAGGGGTTCCAGATATTTACATAGGTATCTTCCTGTCATTTTCATCATACTCCTACCCACATTCTATTTTTTGTTAGGTTTTTAAAAAGTGTTATTCATTATTCTACTCATGTGTGGTGCATATGGAAACTATCAAACTATACCATGTAAAATGTAATACTCCATATACCATATAAATGTTAATACAGTTTTACTTTATTGATACATTTCAGATAACCCAAATAGTGTCATGTATGTTAACCAACACTTATTTCATGTGAATCACAAAAAACACTTCATAAGTGAATTTCTGAATACTGCAGCTCAGTCTGACTTTTATATTTTTGCCCACATGGCCCCAAGCCTCTAGTGAAACTTTCTCAGCCCCTGCCTCATGGGCATTCCTCCCATTTTGGCAACCAGTGTAATCAATGCAATAGCATCTATGGCAGTGCCAAAGCTGGCCGTGGGGCTGCCAGTAGCTCATAGAGTGGCCAGAAGTGGAAGGGCAGAGCATTCCTCTTCACTTTTGCAACCTAGCTCTAAAAACAGCCCAGAAGTGATAGGTCAGGCCTTGTCAGCTGGTTCCTGGGCAGGAAGACGGAGAGGGCTGAGAGAGGCCAACAAGATTCAAGCTCTTTCCCCTTTAGTGAGCCTTAAAGTTGGATAGAAGAAAGAAAGGCCAAGTGCCCAAAGAAAGGCCCCATAGCCAGAGCTTCTGAATGAGACAACTCTGACCAGTAACACCCCACACCAGTCTGAACTAGATAGTATTCTCCACTAGAGACAGGTGTCTTCTCTGTCAGTGGGCCAGTGAATCTGTCCTGAGTTTCAGTCTGAACTTTAAAAGAGCTAGCAAAGGTGCTGACCCCTGTCCTCCAGATGGGCTCATATATCTTTTACAGTTCAGGCTATAAGCCATAGTGGATGAATGCCCCACTACCACAGAAGCCACCAGCTACCACAGATGTTTCCATAGTTGTTTGTATTTCCCTTAGGACATTATCTTCTGCTTTTTCATGTGGTGATCCCACTTGGATTAAGAAGGAAGAGCCCAAGCTTAGCCTCATGTTGACCACAGTCAACTATGTGAGGCCTAGACTTCTGCCAGCACCGGGTGGCAGGGAGGGGGAATCACTAAAGCCATTTCTGCACTACACTCTTATAGCGTGATTATTCCCTTTCAACATCCTATGGAATCCTTGGGATTGCAGTTTAGGGAGGGGCCTTTGAGTCCCTCCCTAAACTGCAAACCCCAGGATTCCATAGGATGTTGAAAGTGGAATAATCACGCTATAAGAGTGTAGTGCAGAAATGAAATGGCCTAAGTCTCATCCGGTCTCAAGGAGAGAGTTCCACCTTTGCAGTGATGTCTTAACATACTCCCATTCACTAGATGCGTTAGTCAGTAAAACATAAGCGCCTTTTTGCTATATAAATGATTTGATTAAATAGGTACTATGGTAAAGATTTTGTTACATGAAACTTATAATATCCGTCTCCTTACCGCATTTTAAATATTTGTAATCTAATTTTTGTAAGGACATCATTGATTATAGAAGCTTAAATACCATTCCTCCGTTAATGAATCCAACTAGATTCTGGAGTCTAATCGTTAAATGCTTCTGATTAAAGCTAAGAGAGGAGTCAAGTTCTTCCCTGACGTGAACTAATTTCTTTCTTTCTTCTTTTTTTTTAATTTTGGGAAATGATCAAGGGTTGCCACCAAAGTGGAGAAATTCTTACAAGGTCTTTAAAATTAATATTAGAGAGAAGATAAAGTCTAGATAAGACATTCAATCTACTCAAGATGCAACACAGTGATCTGCAATTACCAGAGCTGCTTTTTATTAATATGTTTTCAACTTCCCATTTCCTGAAGATGCAACTTCTTGAAATAAATGAGGTGATTTTCCTCAATTAGTCTGCTTGTGTTAGTGAGCAAGCTACCCTGGGGTACCAAAGGGGATGGGACTTGATTCAGAATGGGCTTCTCTAAAGGCACAGATTGGGGTTCAGTTAAGATCAGGTCTGAATTAGTTCAGTCTTGCCTCCTGTTCTGGACATGATGATGCTATTAGGAACACAAAAAGATCTGGAGCCCTCCCCACACCATGTTATTAGCAATATTGTTTTCCAGAGGCTGGAAACATTATTTTTGGGGGTTACAACTTCCAGAATCCCCCACTTAGCTGTGGCTTTTCCAGTTTCTGTCCATTCCCCCAAAACTTAGCAGGCCACAGCAGAGGTGAAGACAAGGACACATGAAGCAAAAGCTCTGTCTGCAGAACACTGAATAAAGATCCATTCCAGTCCCAGAAGCTTGCAAAATAGGTGGTGCAGCTGTCCAAATGTTACTGTACTGTTACTGTTCCCATTATAAATCCCCACTAGCCTTCCTGGTTAGGGCTTCTGCGTGCTGCAATGCAACCACATGGAGTCAACAATTCCCACCCCTGAAGGAAAAATGGTGATTTCTTAAGGTTCCTAGGGCCAAATGGACCAGAAAACCACATTTCCCAGAAGTCTTAGGAGGCATAAAGCTGCTGCAGGAGGCCAATGAAGGCTAGCGCAACAGTCAGCCTCTGCCATTACCACTGCTTCATCTAGTGAAGTTTAATCAGCAGCGGTTCTCAAAATACGTCTTTCTGATGGTCTTAGGCTCCATTCCCTCCTTGGTGGTGGTGCACAAGCGTGACCCAAGGGCTCACGTCCTCCTGCCCCCTTTGGCGGGAGTGCGTGCGGCCACAGCGTCGCCACAGCAGGAGTGGTGGTGCGCAAGTGCGAGCCACACACTCGCGTCCTCCTGCCCTCTGTTCAGAAGGGACTGAAATCGCTCCCCTTCTCCGCTACCAGGACAACCTCCCATCTGACGGGCCAGCTTGGGGGGCAGCGGCAGCACGGGGGGCAGGCCCCCTCCTCACCATGGCCCCTGCCCCACTCTCCACAGAGGAAGGGCTGGGGCCCCGCAAGGCAGTGCTTTTCCGGGGGGCGAGATGCGCCCAGCGCAAAAGACAAAGGTGCTGGGATTCCTCCCCCCGGCCAGGGTCAACACTCTGGAAACTGTTTCCACACTGCCCCCTCAGCAGAAATGAGAACAAAGCAGAAGCAGAGCCTGGGGGGGGGTTCTCAGAATTTTTTCCCAGGGGAGACGCGCGGCTCCTCTTTCCCTCCCTGCCCGCCCCCCCCGTTCCCGGCTGGCAAGGCGTCCTTTGCCGGGGGGGGGAGGAGGCATTGTAAATAATAAATAAATAATTTTATGGTTGGAGGTCACCACAACATGAAGAACTGTATTAAAGGGTCGTGGCATTAGGAAGGTTGAGAACCACTGTTTAATCAGGAAAGGGAAAATGAAAGTGGAGAGAGTTCAGAGTAAAGCAGTGGAATACTTAACAGGAGCAGAGCGTGAGCTTTATTCTAGTTTAGACTCAGCTTTTAATTAGCTCAGAAGGGCCAAACGTGCATACTGCAAACATCTACATTCCAAATTTTGGCTGCATTACTATACATTATGCCCAAATTACTTAGCCGTGTTAGAGAGATTATAATTGTTTGTGATTATTAATTCCCTAACGTGTGTGTGTTTGCAAAAAGGATTGTTCTGTGCTGTGTAGGCCCAGGTGTTCCTCTCCTGGCAGGCCTTTAGGCTGTTAGTGTACTTTTGATGCTCACCAATCCAAGAAGAATGAGGATGGGGAAGATTTTGTTGCTTCAGAGAACTTCCAGAAGGGAGTGTACCTTGTCTTTTCTCCAAATGCCAGAGGGGCAATTTCAAAATGCTTTTGGCAAAAGCTTTAGAAATATCATTGAAAAAAGTTAAAGTGTTAAAGGAGGTTTGGGCAGTGCTTAAATTCCTATAAACAAACATGTCAGAGAAGCTGGTATTATAACCTCCAAAAGTTCATAGATGAAAGCTGGGACACATGTGACCAAGCAACAACACAGCATGGTCAGTGTTGTAAAAGTTATTAATGAGGAAGAATACACAAGCTAAGAAAAGCTGCAGTAGTTTACTTTTGCCTGAGCCTGCTGGAGAGAAGAAGATTCTGCCCCTCTCCTCTTTTCCCTCTGCTGAATTGACTGAGTGCAAACTACTATTTTTGCAGTTTGAACTCACCCAGCAGCAACTGAAGTAAGTTCAGGAAAGCGGGAGGAAAAGGGAGGGAAGTGGGGTGAGGAGAGAGAAGCTGAGGTGCCACAAGCTTTATCAGGACAATCCCTGCCAAATTAGGAGGGTACATGGTATGGGAGCTTTGCTGTGAAAGCAAATCCTAAACTAAGCCAAGATGACTAAACTGAGGCTGTTGTACTTTGGCCATATCATGAGAAGACTTGACTCACTAGAGAAGACAATAAAGCTTGGTAAGGGAGAAGGCAGTAGGAAAAGAGGAAGACTGTATTACAGAGGGATAGACTCAATCAAGGAAGCCATAGCCCTGAATCTGCAAGAACTGAGCAAGACAGTTAAGAGGGTGCCTTGGAGTTCTTTCATCAAAAGGATCACGGTAAGTCCAAGTCAATTTGACAGCAGTTAACAACAAATATAGGAACAAATTGTAGTTGCTGTTGGGACTGGCAACCTTTGCCTGCTTAATTAACTAGCTAGTTAGTTTGCATGTTTATTGTAGGCATAGAGAGATAGCCTGGAGAAAACTTCCTGTTTGTTTTGGTCAACACCTCTTCCTCCAGCACCTACACATTCTTTGTTCTTAAAAAGGCTCTCTTGCCATTTACATCTTCCCTTTGTCTTCGTCTTTTGTCCTGAAAGCATGCTCTGAGATCTCCTAACAGGGATTATTTTCAGCAAGCATGTGAGTGCTTAATTTTCTTCCTCTCTTCTTCAAGAATTGAACCTGTGTAGACTATGCACAAGGTTTTTGTGAGTAAACTCTTTTATATTTTAACCAAACTGTTTTTGTGTTTATTTTGAGCTAGATTAAGTGTGTTTGGAGTGGAGTGATAGAAATGGGACTGGTAATCTGTTCAATTTCCGTTTTTGTGCAATTACTAAAATACTCTGCTGATTGAGAGTCTCATTACCAAAATCTCTCAGTTCCCCAGCAGTTGCTCCACAGTGACAGAAAGAGATCCAACAGATATTGGATACAATATGACTTCAGATGCACTTAGCCTAAGATGAGAGTTTGTTTTTATTAATTATTCCCTCTTGATCCACTAGGGCCCCCCAGGCAATGCACAGTTGAAGTAAACACTTCAAATATATTAAATAAATAACTAAAAACTGAGGAAAAGAACCCAGATAACAGTATGAAAAACAAGTGAAAGACACAGCCCTGTTAGTCTGGATCAGTATGCAAAGGGACTTTGTAGCACCTTTTTGAGTCCAGCCGAGAGAAAGAAGTTGGTAGCATAAGCTTTCATACACTGTGGCCTCTATCACACTACAGTGTTAAAAGTGCTATTATTCCACTTCCAACATCCTGTGGAATTCTGGGGTTTGTAGTTTACTGAGGCCAAAGAGCTCCCTGGCTGAGAATTCTAAATGCCCCTCCCTAAACTGCAAACCCCAGGATTCCATAGGATGTTGAAAGTGGAGTAATAACACTATAACAGTGTAGTATGATAAGGCCCTAAGTCTTCATCAGATGCGTCTTAGGCTAAGTGTTAAAAACAGCAAGAGAAGAAACTCTCCTGATTCTAAGAGCCAAAAGCCACATGGAACAGCACACAGTATTCACTGTCTGCCAGAAATTCAGAAGAGGTGAAACAGCCTGCTCTCCCTCCAGAGGGAATTCAACAGTTGGGGCCGTACCACAGAAAAAGCCTTATCATCGCATGTAACCCCCATCCTAGCCTCAGAGGGTAGTGGGAGACACACAGCAGGGCCTCCATCAATGACCTTAGATTTCAGGTAGGCTCCTATGGGAGGAGGTGGTCTTTCAGATGTCCTGAGTTAAGCATTACATCTCCACTGTGGAGTGGGAGTATCAACAGGTGGGCAAAACAACCTACCAGAGGTTGCTGGACTGCAATTCCCATCAACTCTAGCCAGCATAGCCAATGATAAGGGAATATGGGATTTGTAGCCCAACAGGATCAGGAGAGCCACTCCCTTTGCATTCCTGTCCTATGTGATACAACTGTTTAGAAAGCACCATGCTTTTATATATCTAAAATATATATCTCACTGTGAAAGCATCAGCATCATGAGCATGAGACTACCTGAAAACTGGATATATTTACAGCAAGTGCTGACACTTTTTAAAAACACACACTGTAGTTTAGCTTTTACAAATATTGCAAACATTTGACCCAGTAGCACTGTAATGCAAAGTTTCTTCTTCTCTCCCTTTCTTTCTCTCTCTTTGAGAAAGTGCCAGGGATGTCTATATGCCCTCGCTAAAGGTATTGATTCCTACACCTCTGGCATAAACCTTTCCTCAGGTTCAGCACTTTCCTTTTTATGACTTCTCACATGTGGTTTTTAGATCACGAGTTTAAGACAGTCAGTTATCCAAAAGCATCTATTAACCTGATGATTGTGTTTTATTGCAATCTGTGAATAATTGTGATTGCCAACTGCAAAACATAATAAAATATGGATTCATCATAATATGTTAATGATGTAGAAAAGTTCCTCTGGCTGGGAGAGCCATTTCTGCGCAGTCCTTTCAGCAGTGAGAGCACATTAGGAAAGCTTCATGAATTGGAGAAAAAGGTGAATCCGTCATGTTCAATGGACTACGGTGAGTCTGTCGTATTCTGAATAGTGAAATGCCAAATTAGCACGTCTGATATAGCCCTGACAGATAATAGGCCATCCAATCTATAAGAGTCTTACCTTCATGGGGAAAAAAGAAGAAGAAGGAAATCACAATAATATAAAATATCAGCCCTGGAGAACCTTGCCCTGCTGTGTGGATTTATTCTTTAGTATGTGAAAGCAGTCTGCAAATCCTCAGAGACATTATGCTTTATTTATTTAATTTATATCCCATCTTTCTCCCACAACCAAGACTTTAAAAGAGGTACAAATAAAAATACCAGCTATAGTATTAAAGCACAATTCAAAAAATTGTAATTTTAAAACATTTTTGAATTAAAAGTAACAAAAACACGTCAATTTAAAAAAACAACAACACTGCAGCACCTACCCATTAAAAGCTCTGCCCTCAGTGGCTGGCATAAAGCCCTAAGAGGATGCTAACTTATTTATGTTGATTCGTTCTGCATTCAGTGGCAGCCAGTGGCTCCCATGTCAGTGGGATGGTAAGTCTGTTTCAGTTTTTAGTCTAAAGGCATCCAAGGCATAGTTTACCGTAATGGGTTACATCATCAACTGCACCACTAGTAGAACTCCACAGATGAGAGAGGACAATGGTAGAATACTGTATGCATCCCCTGATACATTAAAGCATAAGGACTTCCATGGATTTTCAGGAGAGGCATAAAGGAGTGATGTAAATGCTGGACTAGGACTCTAAGAAATCAGCATTCAAATCCCCATCCAGCCCTGGAAACCCACTGAGGGATCTTGAGCAAATCATACTCCCTTAGTCTCAGAGGAAAGTAATGGCAGATCTCCTTTGAACAAATCTTGTAAAGGCAACCCCCAAATGGGGTTGCCTTAGGGTCATCCAGAAGACACACAACAATGAAAACAAAAGGACTAATACAGAAGGATGACAGCACACAGGTGTTCTAAGGGCAGGCAGTTCTGGCCCAAGGGAAGCAAAGGAGAAAGGGCAGAATGAGGAGCAGGAGATGTCCATGCATGACTTCCCATGTTCAACAGTGAGGAGAAGCCGATTTCCCACAGACAACTTGTGTGGGGCAAGCAACTGGATGCCTATCAGATGTCTGGGACCACAGTACCCATAATCTCTGACCATTGGCCATGCTAGCTAGGGCTGATGGGAGTTGTAGTTCAGATGTCTGCAGCCACCAGATTTCTATCCATGGGTTGTCGGATGTTAGTAAGAAACTCTCAGGAGGAATTGGGCCTTCTTCAAGAGGCAAAGAAACCAACCACTCTGATGAAATTTGCGTGCAAAGAAAGACACTGGAAAGATGAAGCAGAAGAGGAGCAGCAGGTGAAAGGCAGACATGAGAACAGGCAGCGATGGAAGTGGGCCCTTCAGCCTGAAGGGCCAAGGGGGATGGCAACATCTCCCCTGCTCAAAGAGGTCATGAGAAAGACTGAGAAAATGACCTCAGACAAGAAAGGGCGCTCTTGTTTTAGGCAGACACACTAGTAAAAGGCTTTGGTCCCCACAGGGCTATACAAAGTGGGTGGGAGGCAGCTTCTTTTTCATTTGAAGACTACAGTTAATAGTGAGATTAAAAAAAAAAAATCCTTGTATGTTGTAAGATACAGAAGTCTTTCAACTGAATGGCCCAGGGCTTCAATTCCTAATATGACAGGCATTTACAAGTGTAATTGATGGAGCAGTTAACAAGGCTGAAGAACAAAACACCTCACAGGCTTTATTGCAAGTCCCCCAAACTTGCCAAAGGTTTACTTTACAATCACACAAATTCTTTAGGATTACACAACCACTTCATGTGACACACACACACACACACAGAGAGAGAGAGATAAGGATAGCTAATTATGGCGTTATGAGATGGCAGCTTTTGGCAGGCCAAAGAGGTCTACAATCAGGGCCACTGTTGTTTCCTCTTCTACTGCACTAACACAAAAGTCATTAAAAAATCTCTACATCTTTCTATCCATATTTCCTCCCACACAGGGCAAAGTACACTGCAAGCTATCTTGATGCAACAATATCTTATTGGACCCAAGACTCTTTTTGCCTACAGAGAAAAGTTTCCTGTCTTATTTAAATGGGGGCTTTGGCTGGGGGTGGTTCCTTCATTCTGCCTAACGGCAGGGCAAGGCCTGGCTGATGACATGGGCATTCATTTGTCTGTGCAAGCTGCTTCCCCTCTGGAGACCAACTTGGAAAGGTACATGCCAGGTAGTTCTGTGAATATATTCACCTTATCAACAAAAACTGATATTCTAAGAAATATATATATAAAATATTGTGTGCCTTCAAACATTTCATGGATGAAAACTGGAACACTTGTGCCCAAGCAGCCACAGAGTGCAGTCAAAATAGCGAAAGTTATTAATGAGGAAAAACAGACAAACTAGGAGAGGCTGCAGCAATTTTCTTTTGCCTGAGCTTCCTGGGAAGGGCAAGATTCCACACCCTCCTCTCCTTTCTCCCCATAGAGCTAAATGAATCTCACATCTCTTTCATGTATCATAGGTATGCTGGCACAGGAAAAAAGCTCATGATTGTCTGAGGCTCCCTGTTATCTGTCAGGTGCCGCTGAGACTATCAGTTTTACAGCTTACAGGCCCCTCCAGCCTGAGTGCTTTAGCTCTACTAGATTGGAGATCAAGTATTAAAATTATGGACCTTTCCACACTACACCAGAGCTTTCCAAACTTTTCATGTCGGTGACACACTTTTTCAACATTCATCATTTCATGACACAGTAAATCAGCTTTACTAGCAAACTGGAGGTACCCAGAGGTGTATCTAGGATGGGGAAAGGCATTCCCACCAATCCTGGCCTGCTGCCGTTGCCCTCGCCAGGAAAGGCCGCAGCAAGAGTGATGGCAGGGGGAAAGGCAGCCCCCTCCCACCCAGTCCTTGCCTGCTGCTGTCATTCTTGCCAGGGAAAGACCCCAACAAGAGAGACAGCAGCAGGCCAGGCTGGGGGGGGTATCTTTCTCAGCCAGAGAGGTGACACACCAGCACACTACAGGCGACACATTAATGTGTTGTGACACACCATTTGGAAAGCCCTTCACTACACTGTTCTATTACTATTATTCCACTTTCAACATCCTATGGAATCCTCGGGATTTGTACAATTTAGGGAGGAGCATTTAGAATTCTCAGCCAGAGAGCTCTTTGGCCTCAGTAAACTACACACCCAGGATTCCACAGGATGCTGAAAGTGGAATAAAAGCACTATAACAGTGTAGTGTGGAGGGGCCCCCTGTTACATGTCCATTTTCGTATCTTCTGTTTTGTAGGCGTGAGCCATTTTGTACAATGGAACACTGAGCAGTTTTTGCACTTTCTGATGCTTGACATTGTTTCAAACTGATTATTTTCTCTGATTGAATCCTAATGCCTAAGTAACTGCAAAGTTTTTTTTAAAGATACACATGTGATTCTAGGGTAACCACTTATTCGTTGATTAAAAAGAAGAAAAATGGCACCAACAATGGGAAAAACGGGGATATGAATTTATATAAAGTGTCAATATGCTAACTGGTATGGTAGATAACAATATTGAAATCATGATTATAATTCAGATAGAAATACAATGAACTCACCTGTGTCCCACCCACCCACCCAATTCCAACCTTCTGATAGGCAACTTCAATCCCCTTTCAAGTCTTTCTCCTTTGATGGTCTATACTTTTCGACTGAACTTGGACTGGACAGAATCAGGACACCTTCTAAGAAGGACAACCCCTGACAGCTGTTCAAACAGATGACTCTCCTCTGTAAATCAGACCACATGGCAACTTTTATTTTCCCTCTTATTAGCAATGGTTCTAACCCAATGGGCCCACCAGTCTTTGCTTTGCCCTCCAAAAGCCACTGTCCTCAATAGTTTATTAGTTCTCATCTCTACACCAACATAACAAATACCCTCCATTCTGCCAGCATTCTTTTAAATTTTGTATCTCATGTTAGCTTTTTTGTTAAAATGATACTAATATTTTCACTAGCATCAGTGAGCATCCAGACTGCAGCTCCCAGAGGCTACTGTTGCTACAATGGGAGATAGTAGCTGGGAGGTACTAGCACCTAAGAAGATTACTATATTTTAAATTGGTCCAGACCCCTCATTTCATACAGAACAGAGATAAGCAATGTATGGTTTTCTAGAATTTGATGGATTGCAACTCCCATTAGCCCTAGCCAGCATTATCATTGGTGAGGGTTTGCTCAAGAAGACCTGGAAGATCACAATATTGGCCATCTATATTATAGAATTAATTATTCAATTAATATTCTACCTTTCACCTTGTTCAGGATCCAGGGCAGCTTAGAAGTAGCATCTGACTTCCTTATTTGTTATTATATGTCAGTCACCAGGAATGACTGGTGTTCTATGAATGTGGGCTTTTCTAAAATGAGATTTATTTATCAAATGACATTAAACTGTTTTGAAACAGCATGCCCCACCTGGCTGTTGGGTCTTCCTTTGCTGTCTGTGGAAGACAAGGTTTCTAGGAACACATGCAGCTCGTGGTTTTGTTTTTTAAAATGTTATAGTTCTCAGGAGAACATAGTAACAAGTGGTGTTGTTTAATTGATTGGATTTTTTTTAAAAAAAATAGATGGGATTTAACAAAAGGTTATGGAATCACAAGTCAAATCTAATCAGAGGAAAATTACATTGCATCTAGTAATCATTATTGCAAAACATTTACTAACAGCATGAGTTTTCTGCTAGAATAACTCATGAGATTAATGTGCAGCCACCTGAACACTGTTGTAAACTACAGTTGCCTAAACAGCAAACACTTGGATATGGCTATTAGCATGCATAGTAATGCACATACGCTCAGCACAGCCTCTGTCCTTTGTTAACAATCACAGGAAATACAAAGATTCCCCTTCTGTGTGTGTACATACCAGATTACCATCTGGACCATCCCATATTTCCTCTCTTCTCTGCAAGTGATAATAGATTAAAACAAACGTTACACATCATCGCCGTGGCTAATGTACTGGCTCAGTGGAAATTCATACCCCCTTCCCCTGTTCCAAATACCTTGATGAAAATATTACAACCATCCCCTGCTCATAGATTAGTTGGCATGCTAAGAGAGACAAGGCCTCTGAGCTCCTGTGCAGCTTTGTGTTTATGGCTTTTTAATTTATGTCCTGTGAAAAGTTTTATTGGGCTGACTGACAAGGCCTGCGAGATTGAAGTTTCCTACTTTGCATGCTGGAGGATTTAACAAGCATTTGTAGGCTCAAGGAAAGGGATTCCAAAAACTTGCTTTCAAAAATGGCTTGGATGAATGCTGTGCCTCTTTGCACTGCCAGCAGTACAGTGTAAAGATACAACTTTCAAATGATTACAGTTGATTCAAGTGACCTTTTTTTTTGGCAAGCGTATCTTTAATATTTTCTACACTACATCTGTATTTGTTGGGAGAAAGACCACTCCTTCTGCTCAAGCTGGGCCATGATATTTTGCTGTCTGAAGTGGAAAAATGAATTCCCACCCACTTAACCCCACTGCTTAATATTTGAGAGTAGTCTTGTCATTTTGGCCGTTTTCACACTAGACAGTTATAGTGCTGTTATTCCACTTTCAACATCCTGTGGAATCTTTGAGGCCCCTCCCTAAACTGCAAACCCCAGGATTCCATAAGATATTGAAAGTGGAATAATAGCACTATAACAGTCTGGTATGGAAATGGCCTTTTTTACATAAGACAGAAAGATCAACTAAGCACGCTCCTCCATCCCTGTGAATAAAAATGCAATACTGAAAATTAAATAACAAACAATTGGCTACCCTTTCATGATACTGCACCCTAGCTGCTTGGGACAGCCACCTCACCCTCCCCAATGGTAGGGTTGGCCTGTTTACAACATTGGTGGAAGTGGGAGCCAATAAGTCCAGCACTAGGGCGTCTCAAAGTTTGTATTGGTGTAATTAGTTGCAGATTTCAGCCTCAGCCTCACCATATTCTCACATGTTTTACAGATGAAAACTGGAACAAACGTGATTGAGCAACATCAGGGTACGGTCAAGATACCAGAAGTTAATAATTAGGAAGAACAGATAAGCTAGGAGGGGTGGCAACAGTTTGCTTTTACCTGAACTTTTTGGGAAGAGCAAGATTCCACCCCCATCTCTTCTCTCCCCAGACTGAGTCAACTGAGTACAAACTACCTTTTTCACTTTGGACTCAGTTTGCAGCAGTTGGAGCAAGCTGAGGACAAAAAGGGAAAAGCCAATGAGAAGACAGAAACTGGGAGATAAGCAGCTGAAAAAGAGGGATGATAGAGGATTATTCAGGACTGTCCCTGGCAAATTGGGACAGTTAGGATATATGCATCACAAACACAGACAGTGTTGGGGGAATGATGGGAGTTTCAATCCCCACGGAGACACAGCGAAAAAGAGGTTTCTCAGCAAACAGATAGCAGCGACCATGTTCCCAAGAAGGATACTCACAAGGAAAAGCTTTCTTCCAAACAGGAGGCACTTTATCTTAGCTTCAAGGTTCCGATATGTACACAATACAATACAGATTGACAAAAGCTTACTCCAGGCACTGGGTTTGGTCAACAGACAAAATGAACTGAGCATTGCTTCCTTATATACATATTTACAACCAACAGGCTACAGGGGTCTGCACACCACCCTGTATCTTTTGCACTCCACTCCAATACCTGATGCAATGTCTTGCAATACACACTGCTGGAGTATGATGCAATGTCTTGCCGTGGACTGGGCATTTTCCCAGGGTTCCATGCTTCGAATCCCTGACAGAAAGCAATGGAGAGTGAATGTAGAACAGCCACTACTATATACTCCTTAGCAATTCTATTGCCACCCCTCCCTTAGCTGGTCAACAGGCAACCTCAGTATGAACATCAGGATGGCATCACATGGGGTAAATGTCAAGACTGAGCAATCTAGTTTGTCTTTTATTAGAACCCTGAGATCCACCAATTGGTGTTGAACGTAAAAGAATAATTCAGGAATCGGAAGCAGGATATGCCAAGAAATAAGTCCCTGTGACTATAGTGTTTTACCTATGAAGCTATGCTTAGTCCTAGATCCAAGGTCACTTTCACATAAAAATCCACTCCTGGGCTCCCACTCAGCATTTCTTTTTCAGCAATATAAAGTAGAGGGTCTGGGGAGCAGAACTCCTTAACTCCTTATTCTGATTAGATAGCTGGTAGTCAGGATCCAAGGCTGGTCTGAGACATTTGCTGCCTGATATAAAGGATAAGATGTTGTCATCCATCTTCTGTCCATGTACAAAACCTAACTTATCTGGAAGTGGAATTTTACTTAGAATCAGAGAATCATAGGCCATTTCTGCACTAGACTGCTATAGTGCTATTATTCTACTTTCAACATTCTATGGAATCCTGGCATTCGCAGTTATGGAGGCCCAGGATTCCATAGGATGTTGAAAGTAGAATAATAGCACTATGGCAATCTAGTGTGGAAATGGCCATAGAGTTAGGCCTTTTCCGCAGCTTACCTCCATCCAGCATGGTCACGCGGGGATCACACAAGCAGCCTCTTCTGTGAGACACTTGCGTCCCCTCTGCTCCGCCTCCACAGCAGTTGCCTGCTGGCTGGCTGGCTGGCTGGCAGCATGAGGGCTCCGCCCCTTCCTTCCTTCCTTCCTTCCTTCCTTCCTTCCTTCCTTCCTTCCTTCCTTCCTTCCGCAGTGCAGCCAGGCATTTTCCCAGGCTGCACTGGGGGAGGAAGTGCAAGGGCTGTGGCTCCAGAGGTAAGTGTGTGTGGGGCCCTGGAGCAATGCACGATCATGCATCGTTTTTGGCCAAAAGCTGAAAATGATATATTGCGCGATTGGCGCCTGCTGGCCCCAGCAGCATCACGCAATTGCGAAGACATCAAGTGAAACACTCCTCACGCGCGACACTCTGGAGGCCCTTTTGCATGACAAATACCGTGCGAAAAAGGCCTTAGAAGAGACCACAAGGGCCATTCAGTCCAACTCCCTACCATGCAGGAATACATTATCAGAGTACTCCTGACAGATGACCATCTAGCCTCTTTTTTTTAACTTTTTAAAAACTTGCAAAGAAGAAGACTTCACCACATCTGAGGCAGAGTATCCCAGTATCCAACAACTCTTACCATTGTAAAGTTCTTCCTGACATTTAAGTGGAATCTCTTTTCCTGTAGTTTGAATTCGTTGCTTCATGTCCTAATCTCTGGAGCCACAGAAAGCAAGCTCGTACCATCTCCAATATGACATCCTTTCAAATATTTAAACCTGGCTATCATGTCACTTCTTAGCCTTTTCTTCACTGCTAGCAATGGCATTAGAGTTGCCCACGCTAATCCAGGAATAACCAATTGGATTAGAGGCTATTGGGAAAACCACGTGGCAGTCATAGCCAGCAGCTCTGGAACTGTTTTTAAGGTGAGAGTGGGGCTAAAGATGGGTAGGCCATTATGAATTTTGTGTACTTGCATGTCTGTTTTTACAAAATAGTAAAAACACAGAATACCATGAACAATAATACAAATAATAATACTACCAACTTAAGCAGTTAACAGTGTGACTAACATAAAGATGATGACCACATAATAAATGAAATATTATGAGATTGTTTTAGGCCTAAAATTAACATGTTGAGAAAAGGGGAAAATATAAGACCTTATTAAGCAAATGCAGACTTACTATAAACCTGGAAGTTCTTCTGCAAATAAAACTACACCGGAGTTTTTGTGGTTACGATCCTTGGTGCCTGACCATTTTAGGGAGAGGCTCAGTCCTTCCAGCCTAGCCTTAGGAGGGGCTCAAACCCTTCTTTCCCCCTCCCCTTCTGTGGTCCATGCCTGCAGCTCTCCTCTTCTAAGGTTTCTAGTTCTGCCAACTTGAAGCAGCTGCTTCACTGTGGCTAATGGAATGGCCAGTTCTAAACTTCCATCCACTTCCCCTCTCCACTCTGACATAAGCCATTCTATGTGACTTCCACACACAAAAGGTAAGTGTAGTGCCAGAAGGTATAGATAATGCCATCCAGAGGAGCTAAGATCAGCGCCACAGTCATATACACTAGTATCTCCCTGCTTCCCTTTAGAAAACAGGGCTGAGAAATGTACCTTTTTTGAGTGGATGACAGCTATCAGAATGATGACTGGGGTATTCTGGGAGCTGCAGACTGGAAAATAACAGTTCCAGGCTCTATGAGAAACCACTGGAGATTTTCAAAAAGCCAAGTGTAAGTTTGCAAGCATGGGACATTTTCCACCCTAAACTGTTGTAGTGCTATTATTCCACTTCCAACTTCCTATGGAATCCTTGGGTTTCCAGTTTGGGGGGGGCACTTAGAATTCTCAGCCAGGGAGCTCTTTGGCCTCAGCAAACTACAAACCCCAGAATTCCACAGGATGTTGAAAGTGGAAAATAGCACTAGAACAGTGTAGAGTGGAAATGGCCATGGTGTGGTGGGTTGAGTACGAGTGTTGGACTGCAGCTTCAGGAGAATAGGGTTCAAATCACTGTGCAGCCAGGGAAACCCACTAGATGACCTTGAGCAAGTCATACTCTCTCTGCCAAGAAAAATCATGATAGGCTTTCCTTAGAGTTACCTGGCCTTTCTGCAGTACACTGTTATAGTGCTGTTATTCCACTTTCAACATCCTATGGAATTCTGGGATTTTTAGTTTACTGAAGCCAAAGGGCTCTCCGGCTGAGAATTCCAAATACTCCTCCCTACACCGCAAATCCCAGGATTCCATAGGATGTTGAAAACAGAATAATAGCACTATAATAGTGTAGTGTGGACAGGCCCACCATAACTTGGAAATGACTTGAAAGTACACAACAACAATGTTTGCCAAAGTCTGTGGCAGGGATAGGCGGAGAGATAATCCAAACTCCATTGGCCATTCCCTTCTCCCTCTCTTAATTATACCTCCACTTCTGTTCATTTCTTGCCATTATACTAGGTATGAACAGGCAGCAATTTTATTGCATATTAACTCTTGACTTCTTGCTCACAAAAACCAGAGGTGCAACAGGACAATTTAAGCAAAATCATAATGACTGCTTGCTTTCTTCCTCTCAGGAACCTTTTGCTGTGAAAGGAAAGGGAAGGAACTAAACAACAACTCTGCCCACTTCCCAAAATAACAAGCAAGAAAATTACTTTTGTCTGTTGTGGGAATAGAATGTATGGTAACCTTTAAAATGTTTCTTCCTCTCAGTATTTTTCAGGCTGAAGACCTTGAGTTCTCAGGAGAGGTTAACAAATGTTACACAGGTATTTGTTTGGAGCTTAACAACAGCTGACGTCTGCATATGAAAATCCTTCTACAGGAGAGACAGACGGACATACATATGACACCCTAGTGATTAAAACAGTAGCTAATACCAGTAGCTGCAGTGCTATTCTTTACACACAACTGAGTTATAAAATGTGAACATAAATGAGAAACTACAAAGACCAGTTCTCAATATTCTCAAGTCAGCAGGTGAAAGTGCCTTGAGGTTCATAGCTTAAGAAACCTTGTTTGCATACAAATGAGTTTTATTTGTTTGTTTGTTTGTTTGTTGGTTTAGGGGATTTACAGCCTGCTTCAGCCTAAGCTCCTGAAGCAGCTAGTGTGATAAAAAAATGCTATAATCAGCCAATAAAACAACCCATCATTAAAAAAACCCAAGCAAAATCAAATCATAAAACAACATGAGCCAACAGTCCACAGTAGCGCATCATTAAAGCACATATACAGACAACAACTAAAAACCAAAAAAAATGTTCTAGAATATAACCAGCCATTAATTTTCTGTCCACTTCATAGGATTCAGAAACAAAAGCCTTTTCTTTTAAAATGGAACAAAATGGTATTTGCCACCCTGTTAAAGGTAAGGTATAAGGTGAAAAGGAGGGTTGTCAATATTCATTGGCAGTGTGCCAAGGTGGGGAAAAGAGCCAGTGGGGTGTAGTGATTTGAGCATTGGACTAAGGCCATTTCTGCACTAGAGTGTTATAGTGCTATTATTCCACTTTCCACATCCTGTGGAATCCTGAGGTTTGTAGTTTACTGAGGCCAAAGGGCTCTCTGGCTGAGAATTCTAAAGGCTTCTCCCTAAACTGCAAACCCCAGGATTCCATAGGATGTTGAAAGTGGAATCATAGTGCTATGACAGTTGAGTGCGGAAATGGCTTTAGTCTTGGCTAGAGTAGATCCATTAAATTATTGGGATTTACCTACACGTTGACTTCTTGTTCCTGTATGCCTTCAAATCATTTCCCCCCTATGGTGACTCTATGGTGAGCCCTATCATGGGGTTTTCTTGGCCAGATTTGTTCAGAGGAGGATTGCCTTTATTTTCCTCTGAGATGCAAAGAGCACAACTTCTGCAAGGTCACCCCATGGATTTCCATGGTTGAGCAGGGATTTGAGCCCTGGTCTCCAAAGTCATGTTCTAACACTCAAACCACTACAGTATGCTGGCTCTCTACATGTTGACTTGCCATTTTATGATTGATTGAATGGGTCTGCACTACTTGGGACTAACCAACAGGATGCCAGCCTTAAACATACTGGCTGGAATCCTGTGGGTGCCCTGTGCTAGCAGCTGGGCTTATTCCAAGGTTGTGCTGTGGTAGTGAGGGAAAATAGGCAAAATCTGCTGGCTGCGAGCAGTCTGTGTCTCCAAGGTCTTGCTTCCTTCATGACCATGGCATCCACAACCTTTTTCTCTTGCTGCCATTGCCTCTGCCATGTGGTCACAGTTATGTCACTTTTGTGTACCAACAGAGTTCAGGCCATCACCCTCCATTTGTAGGCTGGAATAATACAGCCTACAAAAAGCTTTACCACTTGGTTTTACTGATTGTGTCTAAACAAACAGACAGTTGCATGAATTCTAGGTTATTCATAGTTGTCTTACTGCTAGTCTTCCCTGCCTCATGTTGTCTGTGTGCTATGCAAAGATTAAGAAAACAACACAGATCCTGCCCACAATCTAGTAGACAAACCTCTCAAATGAAAAACAAAATGGAAAATCAATAGAGCTGAAACAGAAGAACAAGCAAATTTAGACACTGAATTCTTCATAGTTAACAAAAACATCCAATGACCAGGTGGATTGATTACTGAGGGAAAAGAGCCCAGTGGTGTCAGTCAAGTTGTGGAATGAGCCATGCTTTCTAATCTTTTCCTGAGTTTCTGTAGGTGGGATGGCTGTTAATAGCTAACAGTTCAAATCAAAGACAGAAGTTCAAATGATGCTTGCTTCTACCCAAACCGAAGGGAGAAAGAGGAGACAGAGAGAGACACAGAGAGAGAGAGTCTGTCTATCTGACCTATTTTTCAGAAGTTCAGTACACTGGTTAGCATGACTTGCTGCTGTCTAGTGTCCCCACACCCCCATTTTTTCAGCTGTCATTCTAGTTTTTTAACCTCTAGTCCTTAGCAAGATCACTGAATTATTAAGCTTATAATTAAGCTTATAATAAACAGGCAAGATAGACCAGGAAATGCAAGAGAGAGATCCATACCTGCCCAACTGTTTATTAGGGTAGGTGGCTTTCATAATCACAAGTTCAGTTTTGTTCCCTGATTCAAAGTTGGGCTAATGACAAAGAAGCTGAGACATCTGAGTTTAAACTTCAGTATCCAACTGTACCTTGAATCTGTGTCTCAAAGGATATTTTAGATCTAGCTGTGGTATTCTACTATAAGAGCAATTCATTCAGACAATAAGGAAATATCAAATGTAGGGCTTCCTTCTAATAACTAAGTAATTAAGTAAGAGTAACAGCATTTGTTTACTAAATACCTCATCATTAAAAGGGCCTGGTGGTTTCCTTACAGAGCAACTGTAAAGAGTCGGTAGATTGGGGCTAGGGACATCTAAGTTCAACTCCTCCCTGTTGCTGTGTGCCTTCAAGTCATTTCCAATTTAAGGTGACCATAAAGTGAACCTTGGCAAGATTTGTTCAGAAGGGGATTGTCCTTGCCTTCCTCTAAAGCTGAGAGAGTGTGACTTACCCAACGCCGCCCAGTGGATTACCATGGCTGAGGGAGGATTTGAATCCTGGTCACCAGAGTTGTTGTCCAATGCTCAAACCACTACACCATGCTGGTTCTGAACTCCTTATTCAACTCTTCATTGAACTCACTGGGTGACTGTGAGTCAACAATGGGTTATTATGAGGAAGAAGCCATCCCCAAAAGTGGGGAACAGAGCACATTAGAGCAAAGCACAGGATACAACTGCAAATAATAAAGGAACAATAAAGGAACAAATCTATTTTGAATCAACACCTGTTGAGTCAAATGGAAGTTACTCCCAGTTTAGCGTATGCAAGATCATAGCCTGATTTGCTGTTTTGGTCAGTCTATTAGAAGCCACTTAGTTACTCAAAAACATTAACCACATTTTAATATGCTGAAAGTCAACTTATTGAAGCAGAGGTACATATACAAAAATTGACATGTTTTCGTTATGCAATAAAGCAGTTTCTTCATGAAGTAACAGTTGGATACATTTCATTTGCAACCCAGAGTATCGTAGAAGTGAGCTATCATTATTGCCCCACTTAAAATATTCTCTTCTCTCACCAAATGATTTCTCCTGTAATTGATGTCATAAAGAATATCTGTGTTAAGTTGTCTTCATTTCCCCAGGTTTCAATCCTTATGATGATCAATTATTTATATACAGACTAGATGAAAGGCAAGATTGTAATGACCTGGAGGGATTTAATAGCGACATCATAAATCTTGAGAGCAGAACTCAAGAGGGTGATATTAACGAAATCCAGGGCTGGTCCAAGGTATTTCACTGTCTTTAGAGGAAGCCACTGAACTGCCTACAGACATTCTCTGCCTGTTGTCTCAAAACAGACAGGTTGCCGGTGCATTTTTACTCTGATCTTAAAAAAAAAGTGTGGGGGTTGGACATCCAGTTCATTAAGCTTTCTCTCACATATAGAGTATCTTCCCTGTCCCATGTGACATCAGTTAATCTCTCTCATAGGAGGACTTCCCTTTTTAAAGTTACACTTGGTTCTGTACCACTCCATTTTCAAAATGAGAAGGAAAAAGGGCATAATTACTAATAGATTCTGTCCTTGATCTTACATTTCATAGTTGTGTAAAATAGGGGTGGACAACTGTGGGAAGCTAGGAGGCCACGTTAGCCCTCCAGGAGAACTTGGAGGGCTGCACTCCTGGTCCCCACCCAAAAAAAACCCTCAAAAATGTTGTTCCCCAACACTCTCTTGGGGGCATAGAGGCATTTTTGCCATGTTTTAAGGCTCTCCTGGACAATTTTAGGCTGAGGAGAGGACATTTTTTAACAAGTAGTGAGTGGAAGTCACATCCTGTTCACTTCTTGTTTCAAAAAAGGATTTTCATGGACCTAAGTTGACTTGGGTAGGGAAGCATGTTGAAAATGCCCTCATGTCCCCAACAGGGCATTGGAAGATCTTTTGATCATTTTTCTTTTTACCTGAAAGACCCTGAAGGCCAAAAAAAAACCCAGCCCTGGGAACTCACTTTGCTGAGTGCTTTTTAAAGTTAAAAGAGTTTTCATATATGATGCTTAAAGTGGTTCATTTTGTGTCTAATACAAACAAGGATTGTGCAACCACTTTGGGTGTGTGTGTGTGTATCTTAAAGTTGCCTGTCTGACTTATGCAACCCCATGAATTTCACAGGGTTTTCTTAGGCAGAGAATATTCAGAGGTGATTTTGTCTGTCTGTTCCTCTGGAATACAGCCTACAGCACTTGGTATTAGTTGACTTCTCAGGAACTGTTTTATTGTTTTTAGTCTATTTTATATTCTCTGTAATTTAGACGAGCGCATAGCGGTAATATTGTTTTAAACTAAATCTAATATTTGCTGTTTTAACACTTCACTCATACCATTTTAATTACTGTTTTAAACATTTTACCTTACTTTGTTACTGATCTTAATGTCTTATTTTATAATTTGTATAACTCTATTGTGCTGGTCAATGACTGTAATAAAGATGTTACTTACTTACTATTACCGGTAGTTGACTGTGTCCCATCTAAGTACTAAACAGTACTTGCTTGAGCTTCTAAGATCAGACAGGATCTGATGCCTTTAGGCTATCACAAATCTCATATTCCAGAATGACTCAGGATGATTTGGGCTGATTCAAGTCAGGACAAAAAGGGGTCAGAGCAGACTGGTTTGTGAATCTGAACACATTTGTGAATCTGAAGTGATTAGGGCCAAATTGGACCAACAGAGGTGGCAAACATATGTCTGCACAGCATTTATGTGTGTGTATCATCTGCACACACAAAGGCCACAATCCTGAATGGCTCAATGCAGCGTAGTAGGTTTGCATGTGGACATATATCAGGCTGAGCCATATACCACCCCTGATTCACTGAGCAGCCCCTGAAACCTCCTGCATGGCCTGCTTCATAGGGTGCCAGCAGTATTGGAGACATGCCCTCAACCCAGATGTGAAATGATTACGGCGTTTCACCAGGGAACTCTGCTACCCTGAAAATTGGGGGGGGTCCCGCAAGGGGCGCCCAGGTTGCCAATTGAAATACCGAGTTTTGGGGAAATTAGCCTGAACACTGTTTGGTTAGCAAGAGGCAGGGTAACGTAACGGGATCTTTAACCCTATGTATACAGCGGCGGGTCAGAGAGTAGCTAGACAAGGTTTTCCAAATAATAGACAATTCTTTATTAAAGGCAAAAACACGAAAGACAAGACATAAACTAACTAACTTGGAAAGAGAAAAGAAGGTTTATTGGGAAAGGCAATATGACCTGTCTCGTAGTCCTGGAGAGAAGAGGGGTTCCGGGAAGAAAGCTCAGCCTGGGGAGCTGAGGAGAGTCCCTTAGACAACCGGCAGCAAGGCGGGATGGCAGTCCAAAGTGATCTGAAGACCGGTTAAAAGTGAAGGGTTTTTATAGGGAAGTTTGTGCCTTTCGGCTATGGCAGTCCCGAGGAGAACAAAAGGGGTTTTGGTGCTGGACAAAGGATTTGGAAAGGTCAAGTTTAACATGATTGGATTTGCGTGTGAAGACAATACTGTGGCTGGGATGTTGATGACCCAACATAAAAGAGTAACTTGACTGAAAGCCGTGTAGCTATTGTGGAGTTTGTGGCGGGAAGTTCCCTAAAGCTGCGGGTGAGGTTTGAGTTGCTGACTTCAATGGGGAATGGAATGCAAACCATTAACGGCCGCTCTCTGTCCGTGCTTGTCCAGAGAACCCGCGAACACGTGGAATGAGGTAATTGCGAGCCAGTCCAGCAATGGCCAAATTAAATGATATCAAAGTGATATCGGGGAGCCCTCTCCAAGGGTGCCATACTGGAAGTAACACCTCCAGAGGACCCTGGCAAATCTTAGCACTGATGTCATCATTTTGTGTCTAGCTTTGGGAACATACCAGACACTTCTCTGATCCTGTCCACTCCCCACAAAGCATGGAATGCCCATGCAGAGACTTCAGAGCCAGTTAAGTAAAAAAATTTTTGGGGGGAGGGGTGCTTTGAGGACTGTGGGGTGGAATGAAGGGAATACCAACCCCTGTAGTCTCCAAAAAGGACACATAAAGGAAACTTAAGTGTATGTAACAGCATGCCAGCCAGAGTCTCTTAGTACACACGCAGCAGTCATACTTCACAGACCCTGAACTGCAGAAAGGAACATAAACTAGCAAGACTGAACACTCAACTGATTACATATGCTTTATAAATGGCTGAGATCCTAAATCAAGGAAATGGAATATAACTTTACAATCACTGAGTTACATGATGATTGTGCAGTAGTGAAATGCTACAGTGCCAACTGAATGTGTAAAACAAATATGAAATGCATTATTGTAATATACAATCCACATCCGCAGATACAATGCCAACACATGCGGAATGGCACTGCCTGCACAATTTTGCTTCTGCACCCTTCACCTGTATACAAGTTTCCTCATTAGACAAAAATGGCCAACTGCTTCTGTAGGGGAAACTTACATACATGTAAGTCACCTACAGGATGCAGCCAAAGTGAGATCAGCACCTGAAATAGTATTAGTCTATGACTGGAAAGCAGGTAAGGATGGACCAGAGCAGACAAAGCACAATCTAGGAAATCTGAGGAGTTCTCTCTCTTTCTCTCTCTGAGTCTGTCATTAGCACAAGGTGAATTCCCTCCAGCATTCCCAGCATAGGCAACCAATGCTGCAGCTGGACACCATGGGCAAAGTAGTTTTCATGGTTCTGCCCAAGTATGTCACTGCAGATGCCCTCTCCAGCTCTCGTATTGCGAAGGGACAACCTAGGTGAAGTTCTTCAATTCTACTTGGCATGTACAGTTCTGTCACGCTAGATCTCACTGAAGTTCTCTGAGTTGTACCTCAATTCTTGCTCTGACTTCAGTCCATAATAGATTACAAGACATTCATGTGTTTTTTTTCCGTGTTCATTTTTCAGAGTTTTGTGTAGATATTTCAAGCATATACATATTAGGTATACATTTCCCTATTGATAAAAGACTGTATGTGAGCATTTTAAAAATGCATGTAACTTTTTAATGCATGTTTTTTAAATGCACCCTTTCACATACATATGTACGTTATTGCATGAATCACATCATAAATGCAGAAATCTGCAGATTTCCCACTGCAAATTGTGTTGAAGTCTACATCCAGTTCTGACAGCTGCAAACTGGTATACATAAAATGCTAATCTCAACAAATTCCTTACCTGCTCCTAACTTCTCCACATTTCATATTAAATTCCACCAGATTTATGAGGACTTTGAGAGATAAGAATTACTGCAGACAAATGCATTTTTGGCTATACCATGTCGCTTAGTCAACACAACACCTACAAAGGAACCTGAGATGCAGACCAGTCTTATGAATAGAGGACTGACAAGCTCCAAACTTCTGCTGTAACACCAACCCAACATCACTCTCAGTGTGCTCACATGTGAACCTATCATTCCAAATACAAAAATATTTGAAAGGGGCCACAGAAATAGTGGCAGAGAAAAAGGGAGGAAAAATGCCTGGCATCATAATTGGGAATATAAAGACACTATTGTCAAGATACACGGTAACAAGTCCACTGTCATTTCCCATTTCATGCAACACAAACACAACATCTTTCCTTTTAGACCGTTAGACACTAATCTAACATACCTCCTTATTTGAAATGATAAAAGTTATCTGAAGAGAGAAGCCTTGACTGTGGGTGTTTTGTCCTGTATTGTAAGTCATACAGAACAGAGTAATGAATGGTGTTTAAGGCAGCTCAATCACGTGAGAAGCTGACGTGTCAGAGGGAATTTCAGTTCTTGTACCACACTGTCCTCACATGTTGGCCTGTTGATTTCTCAAGGCCAGCTGCCCTTCCACACGTTTTCACACATGCTGATTTTTATTAAGGAGATTTCTTTGCCCAGGGATGATAGATATGATGATGTACCCAGTCCTATGAAAATCAGCATCACACAAGGAATGCCTGCTCACTCATCCATCAAGGCTATTGCTTTCTGCTTCCACCCATTCTCTGCCCACTGCTTACTCTGCTACTTTCTTCCTTTCTCTGCTGCCTCCACCACTTACCATGCCTGCTTGTCTGCCACCTAAGTAACTGCTCCTTCAGTGTGGGAAGTCTAGACTGAGCTAGTGGCTCATCTTCTGCCATTTGGCATAGCCATTGGGGAAACTGAGTCTACAGGCCAAGAATATTTCTTTCTTGCAGCTTGTTAGATGTCTGGGGGATTCTCTCTCTCTCTCTCTCCTGCCTGCCTCATCTAGCACCAGCTTTCTTGCTCTGGCAGCCTACCAGCTTCCTGCTTTTGACTGTCTTCCCACTCAATGGCTGACTGCCCACCCTGTCTGCTCTCTGTCGAGGGATCCTCCAGTGAGGGCACTAGTATGCTTTCTGTCACTTAGCTGAGTTATTCCCACTTACCATAAAGGTGACTTTGCCCACCTGGTAGGATGGTGCTTTTATTACAATGAAGGATCAGAATACCTCTCTGTGCCTCTTTGCCCACATTAATGATCCCTTGGAGCAAACAACCTTGTTAGAGAGAATGGGTAGCTCCCCATTTCCTGCCCAAACAAGAAGCTCTCTCTCTTTTTCAGGGAGACTGTGCCCATCTGTCTGCTTGCCTCTGCTAACTGGTCACTTAGGGATCTCTGCACATTTCATTATTATTCTCTGATCCCAACAGTTACAAGTGGCATTGGCTCACTCAAGTAAAGGAAGCCAGCCTTAATAACATGGATGCTGCTATGAAATTACAGATAATATGGCATTAAAAGGAGAGCTAGTGTAGTATGGTGGTGTTGGACTAGGACTCTGGGAAACCAGGGTTCAAATCACTGCTCATCCATAGTGACCTTGAGCAAGCCTCACACTTTCAGCCTCAGAGAAAGGCGATGGCAAGCCTCCTCTAAATAATTCTTGCCAAGAAACCCTTTTGATAAGATCACTATAAGTAAGAGTTAGCTTGAAGGCACGTAACAATGACAGTTAACTGGGACAGTACAGTACAATATTTTATATAAGGCATATGGTGAAGTAAGGATGGGACTAGGAGACCTGAAATTCCAGGTGACCATTCAGCTCATCCTCTTCAGTTCTCCATTTAAAAAGTCTTAAAGTGGTTTCTATCCACTGGAACTCATCATCCCCTGAGCCAATCTTTCTGAAACTTGGCAGGTTATTTACATAAGAACATCTCTAGGATGTGTGCCATTTTCAAACAAACCTTCTGAAGTGGGAAAGAGAAGCAAATCAGTCCCATCTACCTCAAATCTTACACTCCCCTTCCACAAAAAACTGCTACATCCAAACTTGTGAAACTTCTCAGGCATTATTGGTGTCTGTCATTATTCTGACAACAATGACCCATAAGAAACCTAAGCAGATAAAAGTATCTCACTTTTTTTCTGTATCATTCAGATAGAAAAACTACTCTTATACAAAAGTGCCTGTATTTATTCATCTGAATTATACCAACCTTAATACCTTCGGAAGAGGTAAAAAATTTAATTGAAGTCCTGTTGTTTAAAAGAAAAATTTAAGGGCAGACAGTATTAGAAACCCTGTAACTATGTGCCTGAAATTTGGCAGGCATAATCCTTTCCAAATGGGGAACCGCCTCTGCAAATTAAATAAATAAAAATAATGTTATTAGCATTTTAGTGATTTCTAAAAGTAGACCATGGGAAGCACAAACATTTATATTGCTGAATCTTGACTTGAGTTCCATGTCAAAGTTGAACCCAATAGCCTCCAAATTAGTTTAAGCAGAGGGTAAAATACAAAATGTATGGTCACTGCATACCTTTGGCACATTCTTTTCCAGAATTCAGCCCCCTACCATGGTGCAGGTCTGCACTGGCACCAGAAAAGTCCTTTTCTTTTAAAACCTCCCATCATGGGGACTGGGGGGGGTTCTAATCCAGGTACTGATATACACACTTCCCTTTGAAGAAATAAGAAAGAAATCTTAAACTGCATGCTGTATATTTAATCTACCATGTAGTTTAACCTTTGGTTAAAATAGATAATCATTCATAAACAGGTCAGACGTTAATAATTTTGCTACAGTAGAGCTTATATATTTACATGAAGATCAGAGTTACCATATGAAGTATATGTACAGCACCCAAACTTAATTAATAAAATGAATAAAACCCTGAATCTGGGAAGGTTATTGTGAAGAGTCAATTTATCAGCCCCATTTTAAGTGTTACACCACCATGTGGTATCTACAGATGTTCATGCCATAGTTTTTTATGAAAGAACTTAATATATATTCCTATTGTTAATGTTAATGTTAAAACAGTGCTAGCATGTTAATTGTGTGCTAGCACTAATTTAACTTGTCTTCAGGAAACTCACCAAATCATGTCATCAGTCCAGTTCCCTGGTACACGTGGATGAAAATTACTAAAAGCTCTAATGCGGTGCCATTTGTGATGAAGTGTGACATCAAGCAAAATATTACATGTTTAAAAAGCATACAGGACAATACACATTTAAAATTGTTAAAATTAAAAGTTCTGTGAGATGCTGCAACACATACAGTAAAATATCAATATAATCAAATTAAAATGAACCATTTTAAAAAGAAAAGAAAGAGTGCATCTCCTCAGGAATCTGATTGGAATTAGCCAGACAGGGATTTCCACATGAACATCTGAACTGCAGAGGAAGAACTAACAATGGTATAATTCCAGTAAGTTTTGTACATTACTATTAATAGGCTGCATGTTAGCCAAAAGTTTTATTAGTCATATTAGTCCTGCCAAATAAGAAACATATGTAAGTGAAACAATACTCAGGGAGAAACAGAGCTTGGAAAGGAGCCCTAGTTAGCAAGGCCAAGGGCCATACTAGCTAAGGGATCCAGGGAATTATAATCTAAAAAAAGGAATGTTTCCAAGCTCTGAGAAGACCCATAGACATTATCCCAAGGTATTTGGAAGATGGCAAGATAAAATGTTGCAGCTGCTAGTAATAGTACAATGATACTTTACAGTGGCAATTCATGAGTGTCACATAAATTCAAGGGTGAGAATCATGCAGCCCTCTAGATGTTGTTGGACTGCAAGTCCCAGATGGCTTCATCAGCTTAGCCAGTGGTGAAGAATGATGGGAGCTGCAGTCCAGCAACACCTAATGAGTCGCATACTTCCCAACCCTGCTTACAGTCAACAGTATGAATTCAATCTAGGTATCAGCTTTCATCTAAATGTACCATCCTGTTCAGATGATCAACTTGGTATCAAATGTATCCCCATGCATGTGGTCTGGTGTTCTTTTGCCCTTGGGTGGCAGCCAACTGTGATGGTTTTAAAAGGGGATCAGACAAATTCATGGGAGATAGGGCTATCAATGACTAATTACTCCTGATGGCTATGTAACTACCTCCACAATATAAAGACAGCATCTTTCTCAGTATCAGTGGCAGGGGAACATGCTTGCATGTATGTATGAGTGGGATGGAGGTTCATTGCGCTTATGACCTACTTGTGGGTTTCTCACTATTAATTACTGTGAGAAGATAACAGTATATTAGACTTTTTCCTCTGACCCTATAGGCTTCTTCCATGGTTCTAAGGTGGGGACACATTCTTTCTGTTTCTTTTTGTTTATGACTCCAGCTGCCATGACAAATTAAAAAAATGTTTTATATGAACAAATCAGTTTAAACACAGCTTGTGTGTTTAGACATCATACTGACTGTACATTAAAATTGTATGTATACTTGTTTAGAAGATGATAACTTTCCAGGCTACATGTTGAAATATATGTGTGAATAACTATACAAGTGTACAGACTGCATATACATGGACTCAAATTGTACATGCACTGAATGTACTAGGTGAGTATCTGTTGCTATTTCTGAAGATCCGATGTGTGTGTGTGTGTGTGCATGCGTACATATGTGCACACCCATATACATTTAGATGTTTTATTTCATTAATAAATGAACAAGATTCACAGTGTGGTCCATGATTCCACCATCAAGTATTTTGGATTCCAGATTTTTAATACAATTAAGCAATTAAAAGGATACTGTGTATTTATACTCGTACAAAGGTAAGCTTAAATACTTGTGTTGCTCAGTCAATAGTGTAGCAGTTTTTATTTTTCTTCTTTTCTAGTTGTATTGATTTGTTGCTATTGTTCCTTGACATAAAAAAAAATAGGAAGAAAGGAACATTGAACTATCCAAACCTTTTCCTTTGATTTTAGATATTATTGGTCCTTTCTTGCACATTATTTTGTTGCTCCATAATCACTACTGTTAGGAGTGTGTTACTGGCTTCAGAATAAGAGTCAAGCAGGAACTGATTCTGGTTCTTTGGCTGCTGAGGAAATTAATTGTATTAACAGGTATAAAATTACATTTTCAAAATGTATCTGAGTTACCCAATGCATACACGCATATATATTGGGGGAGGGAGAGGAAGAGCTGCACAGCTGTTGTGATGGCCTGATGTGTCTGGATGCATTTCCCTTCGTATAAGGAAGTTTTGTTCATGTTTCCTATGACTGCAATCAAAACACAGTAGCACTAACTCCAAATGGTAGCCCTTCTGTTTTTAATGGCCTATTGGTGAGCTCCTGTAGTTCAATGTATCTGTTCTGGTCATTCTGCTGTAAACAGCTTTTCACAGAAACAGAGTAACTTCACAGCCTCAGTAGTCCGTAAGGCTCCACAGCTTACCACTTCAACCCATGGATTTAACTGTCTTTCCCACAATCATAATAATAGCAGCACTGCAGTAGAGGCTAACAAAGGAGTGGAAAAATAGAAGGACTTTTCTCTGATTGCTGTGCTAAGGCTATAATGATGCTCTTGGTGTTGTGCTTGCTGGAGGAGAAATATGGAGATATTGTGGTCATGGTGGGGGGAGGGTATAGGAAAATGGAAGGGAGATCATCCAGAAGCATCAAGTCCTGAAGCAAATGGAATTGATATCAACTGGACAAGTGAATCAGTGCCTAGCCTGGATTTCAAAGAAGGAGAAAGAGAACAAGATATTGGGTTTCTGTGGTTCAAACACACATACACAAACATTGTGTGATTTTGCTGTATTTGATTGCCAAGGTTAGATGATCAAGAGTGTATATCCCTCAGCCGTCCTGTTTTTGGCAGGCACAGTCCTGATTAATCCTGTGCTGTCCCATTTCTCATCTGCTTTTAGAATGTCTCAGTTCCTCTATCTTCCCCCTTCCCCCTTGGCTTACTTCAGTTGCTGCAAGATGAATTCAAAGTGCAAAAGTAGTTTGCACTCAGTTAATTCAGCTGGAGGGAGAGGACAGGACGGAGTGTTGTCCTTCACAATGGCTCAGACAGAAACAAACTACAGCAGCCTCTCCTAGCTTATGCACTCAAAAAGAAGTTGTGCTCCCGTAGAAAGGAAAGATGTATTTTAAAAGCAAGGAGCTGGAAATCATATGGAGGTTCTGTGTCTGATAGCATATGCACACCTAGCTGTCATCATCTGAGACTGCAGTCAGTGATAAACCAGCACGCTGTACATGAACCAGTCTAAACTTCTTTCTCCCATCACTGATAATTATCTCCATGTTGATAATTGGATAGTTCTGACTTTTATTATTATTTAGCCTATACAAGACAGAGAACTTGGTCCCAGAATGTTACTGAAAATATATTAATTTGCAGACTGTCTTGGAAATATTTTTAGTGAAGAGTAGTAAATAAATTTGCTAGGAAGGAAAAGGAAGGAAGGAAGGAAGGAAGGAAGGAAGGAAGGAAGGAAGGAAGGAAACTAGGTAGGTACATTTGGACAAATCTTTGTTGTTCTAGGCTGAGGTTTTTCAGATTGATGGTCTTACAGATGAGGAGTGAGGAAAACTTTCCAGATGTTTTGTTTGTGACCTACTGCTAGGGAAAGACATAAAATTCTTCTCTCAACATAAAGCTAAAATCATAAAATCTTTAAAACAAATTCAAGTTGTCTGTCTTTAAGAACCACCTAGTGGGCCAATTTAGTATAGCAGACCAGATAGGTGGATGCTAGCTAGATATAGATAGATAATAATACATCTGTATTTCATCTAAATACTAATAGTTGTGAAATACGTATATAATTATGTAGTTCTTTGAGTACAGTGTATTTGACTTGTGTGAAATGCTAAAAATTATGTGAAAGAATAAACTCTATCTAAATTATAAATAAAATGGCAGTAGTGGGAGCCAGTGTGGCATAATGGTTTGACCGCTGGAGTAAAACTCTGGAGACCAGGGTTTGATTCTCCACTCGGCCATGGAAACCCACTGGGTGACCTTGGGTGCGTCACACACTCTCAGACCTCAGAAAACCCTGTGATAGGTTCAACTTAGGTTGCCATAAGTTGGAAAGGACCCGAAGGCATACAACAAAACCACACACAGTAACCCCAAGCCTATTGTTGAAGCTTCTGGATTGACCTTAGCCTTCCACTACCTTTTAAAAGGGATAATCCCTTCCAGGAGGTGAAAACAAACTACCTTACATCTTTTTTAGTCTCTAAATTTTTGAGAAACTAGAAATACAGCTCACAGTGGCTCTGGGTTGAGAAAAATGGCCACTCAACATCCCTATTATTGTCCACCATCGGCCTCTAGTCATATTCTGTGTGTGTGCACAAAGAAAAGACTAGGTGATAAGAAAGAGAAGGTTTTGTGTAGGCTACAGGCTAGTGGCAGTTCCTTTAGAAACTTGACCTCTACCAACAGCACCCAGATGCAAAATGGTGGCTTTTATGGACTAATATGAAGAATCCCTGCTTCCTCCCTCTCTCTCCATGATCAGGACCAAAATCACAAAAACCTACTCCTGCTTCACCCCTCCTCATTAAGGAGTGAAGAAAAGGCCTTTCTGTTTTGCCACTGTTAAACATGCCAGGCAGAAGCCTTTAGTGATTACTGAAAACAATCCACAGATTTACGAGAAGAACCTAACTTTTGTGCACGACCCTTTTTACAAAGACATTACAATCTTCTTCACCTTCTGCTTCTGCTTTTCTTCTTCTACTTCTTCCCAGAAACAATGCAAGGTTTATAGCAAATGAATCAAGAAGCATAATCCCTTCTCCTATTTTATTGGGTTGACTATAGTTGTTTTGAGATAGCATTCTAACTACTGTACCAAAAGTACCCCAGCAACCTCACATTGTGGTCTCTCAAGTTCTTGGCAACTTCCCTATTTTTGCAGTACAGGAAAGTCAGGAGGTTTAACAAGCCCCAGTGGGTCACCACAGATGTTTGGCTTAGTAAGTCACAAGCTATGTGTAGTTGGCCTTATTTAGTATACATTGTGGCTCTTCTGGGGAAAATATACACTCCTTCCTATTAAAACAATTTGTCTGCAGATAAAGTCTCACCACTACTGCCTATTTTTAAATGCAAACAAACCAACAAATTAAAAAAAACCCTGAGCTTTGTATGTTTGTGTGTGTGTGTGTGTGTGGTTGCCTTCAGACTATCTTTCAAAGAGTTTGTGTTCTCCAGAACAGTCTTCAAACTTACAGAGAAAGGATTTTAAAATTTGTTTAGAAGCAATTGCTAATGGTGAAACGGAGTTGCTTGTGATATTGGTCTGCCATTGGAACTGTAAAGTGAAGATAAGAAGAATGTGGTTTTAAAAGTATGTGATACTTTAAACTTTTCTTTGTGGATTACTCATAAGATAAAGCCCTTTGATATCCACATTATTTGTCCTCAATCAAGAAATTTCAGCAGGTTTGCAGTTGGAGTGGCAAAGTTCTAATCTTCAAGATGTTGCTGAAATACAATTTTCATTATTCAACCATTGTCTGACCCGGCTGAGGCTGATGGGAGTTGGAGTCTAAGAACATCTGGAGGGTCACAGGTTGCTCAAACCCTGATTTAAGTACTACCTAATGGCAGATTTCCTAGTGTCTTTCAACATGAGCCCAAGAAATGCCATATAATTCGAAGTCCTGCTCACTATGAAGATTAATGCACAGGATTCAATAAATCAGATTCACTCCAGTATTGTTCCATGTATTCTCAGCCTAGGTGTACCTGTGGACTATGGTTGATAGTTGCCTTCCAGATGTTGTTGAATGGTGACTCCTTTCAGCCCTAGCCAGCATAGTTAAAGGTAAAAGATTTTGGGAATTGCGATAGAATAACATCTGGAAGGCATCATGATTAGCTACCACCTTTGGTTTATAGAGTTATATAGATCAGTATACTCAAAATGGTGGTTTCTGGACACGTACTGGCTCTTTTCTGCCATTTTCTTTGCGTTCCTGGCAGTTATCCTGGAAAGAAACCAACAATTGTACTCCATGGGCACAGATACAGTGCCAGTTCTTAGCTCATTGGGAAAAAAAGTTGCTTGTGCCCCAGACCAGATACTTGAGAAGCGCTTTGGGATCTCTGATATATTAGCTAGAAAATCATGGGATCTAGCTCTTGTCATCAAGTGTGGATTGACAACTACTGTATGTGGTTAATGTGGGATGTTATCAACATGTCACATTAGATCAAACAGGGTTTCCTAAAATATTTTGTGAAATTGCATGGGAGGCAGAGAATACTAATTTTTGAAGTCAGACTTTTTTTTCTTTTGCTTCTCTTAATATGCATTACCAATAGATGAAGCAACTTATTGTGATTGAAGCCCATAATGACAAGTGTAGAAATCGTTGACACCCTTGTTGTTCATTCTACTCTATTAGAGCTGAGCACTTTGGAGCCTTGGAATAACAAATAAAACAAAAACACAACTGGCTTCCAATCTGTTCCTGCTGCTACATTAATATGTCACTTCATTTTATGCCAGAACATCTTGCATCGGTGCCGCCAGTACTAGCGGATGCCGAGTTGTCATCTTAATTGGGAAATTTAAGGCCAAATTTCATCAAGACCAGCCAGGAAATTTGGTTACATAGACTCAAGGGACCTGAACTGCTTTGGGGAAGGACCAAAGAGTAGCAGCAGAACACATGCTAGCCCTGCAGGAGATCCTGGCTCCAATCCCTAGTATCTTCAAGTAGGAACAGAAGAGTCTCCCATCTGAAAACCTGGAGACCCATGACCAGATTTGGTAACCATGTTGTACTTAAGAGTGGGAAGCAGAGAATGAAAGTGAGCAAATCCCACTCAGAGGAAGGGAACTGACAAAGTGGCAAGCCAGTGTGAATGCGAGGGATTTTATTGAGCTATATATTTCAGCTAGAGATAGGAAGAATCCAGAATTTTTCCGAATCTGGATCCGAATCCCTGGAAGGTTCTGGGAATCCACAAATCTCACAAATCTCGAATCTTTTGAATCCTTTTTTAAAAAAGGGTTTAAAAAGCAAGGGAAAGAAGGATAATCTTGGGCCAGACACGCTCTTTTAGCCTTAGCAAAAGCCTTGGCAAAGGCAAACCTCCCTCTGAAGAAATCTGGCCAGGACAATTGTCATAGTTTTGCCTCAAGATCTCCCCAGACTGAAAACGTCATGAAGGCCCTTTGGATTAATGCCACATTTTCCTGCCTGTGTAAACAAGACCACTACAGTAGAGAGATAATCCAGGTCAAAACTGGCTTTTCTTTGCACAGTTCCTTCTGGCATCCTGGGGTTTGTAGTTTGATTATGCACCAGCACACTTTGGCAGAGAAGGCTGTGACACCTTGTAAAACTCCAAACCCCAGAATTGTGTCTGAAAGAGGTTTACAAGTGAGCTGTGCAAAGGAATGTTTCAGCTGTCGTTGAAATCTCAAGCCTGTAGCTTCCAGTCAAACGCTGAATTTAAATATGAAATGTTCAATTTAAATATCTTAGAATAGAACCCTAGATGTAATTTGTGAAATTGTTAGCAAAGGCCATTATTACTCCAAAGGAAAAAATTCACCTCCTTCCCATCTCCCCTTGTGTGTCTAGTCTCCCAAGTTTTCAGGTGTCCTGGTCTCCCAGGTTTTCAGGCGTCCCAGTCTCCAACAAACTGTTTGGGTGGCGGATTTGAAAGATTCAGTTTGCCTATTTTGGCACAGGGATTCGGATTCCCAAATCTCAAATCCCTGCCAAGGATTCGAGGATTTGGTTGTCCCATCCCTAATTTCAGCCCATTTCCTACCCTGTGGGTTCAAAGCAAAATTCCCCCTTCCCTGACCCACAGAATATTGCTACTAGATATTTTCTCTGTGCAGTGATTCAGTCACCCATACAATCTGTTACATGGCCCACAGAAAACGAATGAACCAAGAACGACTATGTTGCTGCAAATGTTCGTCTGTGTAAGAGGCACCCTGGCGATGTGTGGCTCACAAGGAAAGGATATGCCGTGCCAGCTCAGGAGACTCTCAGTTAGTTTGTCATTCAGAAATGCTGAAGTTTTCTACAGTAAGTCTTTGAACAAGCAGAATCATACAGGCTTTGCCTCCTTAGCCCGACTGAACATGAGTTAACCATGATGGGATACTTAATAATTTGACGACAAAGGGCCACCTCACACTGCTCAATTAAAATGCTATGATTCCACTTTAACTGGTATGGCTCCATCCTATGGAATCCTGGAGTTGGCATTTTAGGGAGCAGCCTTTGGAATTCTCATCCAGGGAGCTCTTCTGGTGCCTCTGGAACAACCCAGGCTTCCATAAGAGGCAGCCATGGCAGCTCAAGGGGAATCATAACGCTAAAATTTTGCAGAGTGAAAGGGTCCAGAAAGTATTCGTATGACAATTTTCTGTATAAAGATACTGTTTGTTTGTTTACTTCTTTGACTGATTACTTTGAATCTCAATATTTTGAGAAATATGAGCTTATCCTGCACTGTTCTTATGAATGCTCTAAAAATTAATTTTTGATCACAGATCCTTGTGCCACAAAATCTGGTGGCTTGGAGCCTGCTCTCCACTCCTATCCATCCATACTGCTACAAATATTCAGTTTCCTAGACAATTATAGCAAGTGTCTGGCAAGGGAGACCAACCTCACTTGCATTCCTAAGTGGTTTGTCTAACAGCTTGTCTGAATTTGTTTGTTGGCGTGGACTTCTCCTCCTCAAAGGTGAAACGTTTTTTTGCTTCCTTGCCTTGTCCCACAGGTAAAGGATCACTTCCCTGATGCAATCATGTGAGATCCTGCTGGCTTTTCAGATAGAACCTCTGTAAGCTTCCAAACCAGATCACTCTTGTTTTTGCTTCCAGTCCTTGGCAGCCTATTTCTTAACTGTTTGCTCGCTGTGATTCACCTTTCCTTTCAAAACTCTCCCTTCCTCCCACCCTGCCTGGGACACACATCAGCAGAGTACCAGCAACAATGACACCTAGTGGGGAAACAACAAAGCAGCAATACTAAAATTCCCTTTGAAAAGGGAGGATAAAGTTTGGTAGTGGAAGGTGGCAAGAAAGGAGAAAGATCTCATTACAGATGGATTGACTCAGTAGAGGAAGCCACAGCCCTGAGTCTGCAAGAACTGAGCAAGGCTGTTGATAACAGGGTATTTTGGCAGTCTCCTGTTCACTGGGTCACCAATAAGTAAGTAGAAGTTAGCTTAATGGCAAGGGAAAGAAGTGATTCTGTGCCCTGAACCTGTTAGGGATTGGAAAAACACCACTTCTTGATTTTGCTGTTTGTTTCACTGAATTTCTCAAATAGTCACCTGCATTCCTATCCTGTTATTGATTCAGATGGAGCTGTGAAAAATATTTGTGTGGTTTTGTGTATTCTCCATTTCTCAGAAATGCATTGAGGCATGTAAATTTGGGTGGTAAGGCACATCTTCTCTCACCAGAAATCAAAAGAATTTGTTGAAAATTTCAAATCCAACAATATTTTTTTCCTCCCTACTATTATTGTGTATATTCAGACTTCAAATTCACATTTATGGAATTCCTGTACTGCACTAGTTACTTGAGAATCTCTCTGTTAAAAAAAAAAAAAATTGCCACCAGTTTCTTTTGCAAGGAAATGATGTTGAGTCATGCAGCATGTTGACTTAGGCCCTTTTCACATGCGGGCGAGGAAACGGGCAGCTCCACGCGGAAACGGAGCTTACCTTTATTCCGTTGCTGCGTGGAGCTGCCCGTTTCGCCGCTTCACACTCGGCGGCGTCTGCAGTGTCCGCTGCGTCCGGCAGCACTCAAAATGGTGGCTTCTGACTGACGGAGGCTCTCCGCCAGTAGGAGAAGCTCACCAGCCGGAAATCCTGCCCGCCGCACGATCTGCAGGCATGCTCTTGCGCATGCCTGCAGATCTACATCGGCACTATGACAGGACTGGACGGGGCTGCACGCCCCGCGCCTTTTAAAACCCAAAAAGTAAGTGGTTTTAGAAAAGCGCGGGTGGTGCCTTTTCCGGTCACCCCTACATGGATTGGCGTGTGGATTTACTCTAAAGTAATCCACCCCAATCCACGTTACGGTGTAGACGACCTCCGCGGAGGTTGCTCTACACCTTTTTTTAGCCCCTTGTGAAAAGGGCCTAAGACAGGTTTGAAATGCAAAACTTGATGGCTCTTATGTTCTAATAAAAGTGCATGCACTGAGAGTTCTAATTCTGAACTCATCAAGATAAGAATCCTCCATAAGTTAGGAGACTCAATCATAGGTATGTATCATATTTTAAATTCAATTTCGAAAAGAATAGTTTTTATAGAATGAGATATATAATTTGTATTTCTAAATCTGAGAAGCGGCATGGTGTAGGGGTTTGAGCATTGGACTACAGCTCCGGAGACTAGGGTTTGAGTCCCTGTTCAGCCATGGAAACCCACTGGGTGACCTTAGGCAAGTCACACTCTCTCAGCCACAGTGGGAGGTAAAGGCAAACCAGCCTCTGGACAAATCTTGCCAAGAAAACCTCATGACAGCTTCATTTTAGGGTTGCCATAAGCTGGAAACAACTTGAAGGCACACAACACAAACTTTGAAATCTGCTCCTGGCTGTGTAGGCTGACCTGGAAACAATTCAGAATTTCAGAAAAACATTCTTTCAAATTAAGGTTATCCTAATAAATTCTACCACAATCCTCAAGCCTACAGAAATAGCTGGCAGGCAGGTACACAAAAATATGCACCTGATCACTGTACCTCTTCCCCATGTCCTTAGAAACTGCTCTGGAGCTACCACTTTGTCCTTTGAACATCAGTTCCTGAAACACCAGGATTTGGTTCTACTGGTTCAGTGGGGGAATTCACTTTGAATCAGTTTTCTTGACAGTTCTATAGCACTAAATGGTACCTTAACTAAATCCTTTTTTATTCCTGATTTGTAGATCCACTGAATCCATTATATTTATCCATGTGTTGACTTGTCATTCAACAATCAATTGAATGGGTCTATTCTAGTTGGTACCAACAAACAGCATGCCAACCATTGCCTCCACCTCTTGCCCAGTGCCATTCAACATGACAGGCAGAATTTCAGTTGTCCTATTATGCTATCATCTTCTGCACCCTGCTGCAGAAGCTTCACCTGTTGAATTTCTGGTCATCCTGAAGCAAAATGGATTTACCATCTCATTGTTGTAGAAGTCACCACTTGCTTCTGGTAAGGGGAAAAATGTATATGAAAATATGACCAAACTTTGCAATTTGAAAAAGATCTCAGGCTGATATGGAACAAAGTTATGATCAAATGCATACAAAACTGAGACAGATAAGAAGCAGATGGATTTATCTTGAACACTGTGTGAAAGATGTATGAACTGAATAGCTACCTATTTCTGAGTAAAAGTAAAACCGGGAAGCAACATTAACATAATGCTATATAAGCTACAACAATTTTTTTGTTCTGTGGACATTGAGATGAAGGCGTCATAGCAGATCTTTCTCAAATGCACTTTATACAAATATCTTTTTCTGGTATCCTAATCCAGAAGGCTCAGAGTACTGAGGGAGATAAAGATACCACATTTCATCCACTTATCTCATACATCATAGAAAAAAAGGCTGAGGAAACATTGGTCTTCCCACTGTTTTGGATTGCAATTCTCAGAAGTCCTTGTCAGAATGATCAGTGGCACGTGATTATAGGAGATGTAGTCCAAAACATGTGACAGGTCCAAGCCTCCACACCCCATATATAAAATCTTGGGACTGTGCAAATGTGAAAATATAAATAGTAACAGTCCTAGTATACAGACATACATAGTGATTTAAGTGTTGGACTATGACTCCTGGAGATCATTGTTCAAATCCCCACCCAGACAGGGAAAACTATTGGGTCACCTTGACTAAAACTGCCCTGGTGGCACAGTGGTTAAATGCCAGTACTGCAAGCCACAAGGTTGTGAGTTCAATCCTGCCCGGCTCCAAGGTTGACTCAGCCTTCCATCTTTTCACAGGTCAGTAAAATGAGTACCCAGTTTGTTGGGGGCATGTATAGAAATGTTTCGAAATACATGCTACTTGTAAGTTGTTCGCCGCCTCGATCCATATGGAGAGGCAGGATACAAACAAACAAACAAACAAACAATCATCTTTCAGATTCAGAGGAAGCAGTGGCAATTCTCCTCTGAACATATCTTGCCATGAAAACTCTATAACAATCCACATTAAGTAGGATTAAACTTAAAGGCACATAACAATAACAGCTCTAGTGCAACCAAAGGTCCTCTGCATATCTAACATGGATCATGGATAACTTATGTCACATGTTTGAAAGACTCACTGCACTAAAACTATGGTGATCCAGACTGATACAGAGCCAAATCATGTAGCTGTGCCAGTCATTTATTTAAAATATTTAAAGATATTGCATCCCAAACACTGGTTGTCATAGTTGTTCTAAATAAAAGTGTGTTTGTCTGATTGGAACTTGTTGAGATTGTAGATACCTTAAGAGATTATTCAAGGTAGTCTTCATCATACTATATGTTTCCTGGCAGTTTTTATCACAACCTGCAACACAATCTGCAGCCAAGGTCCAAAGCACAGATATACCTGCCATATCAATACCTACTTGGAAAAGGAACTAGAATTTCAGCAGAGGTCAAGATACTTCTCTTGCCATGGTGGAGAGAAAAACTTGCTGGTGGAGAAAAGCCATTTCTTTCCATTCTGCAATGGCTGTCTGATCTTGAAAAACTGTAAAGTGGTATGTCCATCTACATAAGCCATGGGTTGGCAACATGTGGTCCTCCAGATGTAACTCCTATCATGACTCACCACAGACAGTGCTAGCTAAGGCTGATAGAAACTGTTGTCCAACAGCATCTTCAAATCAATGTGCCAATGCCACCACCACAAACCGTGGTACCCCAACACACCATTTGTGTGATTTTAGGTGGCCTGTTCTGCAGGAGTGGACTTCTTCTCACCCATTGTTAGAGACAACATGCTGTATATGGTGGTCATATAATAGACTTATCCAAAAAGGCTTTTGCTATAAGATGAAACCTTATCTTTTATTATAAAGTTGGTTGTTTTCTGTGCTTTAGAATCAATGCTTGTCCCTCCTGTTTAATCCTGCTGAAGTTAAGTGGTTGATTGAGATGTGGGTGTTCTTTCAGGTTGTAGCAGAATATATACAATCCCTCCACAGAATCAGTTGAAGTCTTCCACAGTACTTAGTTTCCATCTCTCTTTGTTATGCGGTGAGTCCAAAGTAGCTGTCATTTATACCTAATTTATTATAAGTACACATTGAGTAATAGGCCATAAAGCGTTTGCAGCTTCTGTCTTTAGTTACATTGCACTGCCAGCGAATAAGAAATAAAAATGCTAAACTTTGTTTTGCAATGGGACGTTGATTAAAAGCTGCTTGAGTTTAAAATTTCCAACCGTCAAAAATGAAATGCCTTTGCATACTTCATATGCCAGCCCAGTCAGACGGTTTATTTTCCTACTGTGTATAAATAATGGATTTTGTGTTTTATATGAATCCATCATCAGACTGTGTTGAATTCTCAAATGATGGCAGTCTCAATTGTCTTGCAGTGAAGCTAACTAGCTGGAACTAATTCAGAAATGACGCTAGACCATAATTATGGGAACCTGGTATGTGAGGGAAGTCATCTCACCTGTATTGGACTTTGCTGAATATATATATAAGTAAAGGTTGTTCTAGCAGTCCATATTAGGTTAATCAAAAATTTTATTGTGTGTTTTTTTTTTTTACACATTTGCAGACAGGTAACACAATTAGCACCGATTGTTAGCAGTATAAACAGAATTCAAAGCAGCCATTTATAATTTGTCTTCAATGAAGGAACACTACACTTCTTTCAAGCATTCTCCCTGCTGCATGCTCAGCTAGCATACATACACAAGGGACCAGCTGTGGAAGTATAATTTTGGAATGTTCAGGGTTGGAGTAAAAATTTGGGAACAACAGTTTTAAAATACATAGAACACACTTGGGCTGATCAAAATGGAAAAGAAAATGACACTCCAAAGGGAACAGAACATATGTGGACACAAGATGGAGGCCCACCAGCTTGTTCAACCAGAACACCTCACTGTACATACTGAGGCCGTCCTGTTAGGAATGGCTCAAAGGTTTATGGCTTTGGAGGCAAGCACCAGTCTGTCTGAATTGTTATCTAGCTCTGCTCATTTGACAGAACACATTCTGCAGCTCATTTTCTACACTGGGTGGGATGACGGTTACCTGGAGGCGGTAGAAATTTCTGTAGTTTTGCTGTTATGGACAGACTGCTACCAGATTAGACTTGACTGGACTCAGAACTTCTGCAGGCTCTGGGGCTGACATAAGCCTTCAGGAACTGGCTCTTCTGGCAGCTCTTGAGGATTTACCTGTCACAGGGGATTTCTCAAAGGCCTGACTAACTTCTGGAAGGAGAAAATAGGACACTATGAAGCTTTCATGAGCCCAGTTCTCCACGGGGGTTGTACTTTAACAAGTGACTCCTGCTGAAATTCCTCCTTTCACACAAGTATGAAAGGTGGAGGTACCTGACCTCTTTTCTTCATAAGGCCCCCCTATATTGCTCTTTCTCTCCCAATCCTCCTTTTGCTGAAGCCCTCTTCCATCTTGAAATTCCCCTCATCTCAAGGTGGCTTCCACCAAATCACTAGATAATATTTGATACCCAATGAGATCCAACAGTAAAACTAATAAAACCATGTAACACCATAAAATGTAGAAAACCCATAAACAGTTACAGCTAAAGCCAGTTTTAAGTCAGTGACCCAACAAAATCCAGTTTAAGGGAATGCGATTTAAAACAAGTCGGTCTTCAGGGGACTTGCAGGTCACCTACTTGGAGATACATGAGTTTTGGGGTGGGGTTCACAAGAAGATTGTTCCCTCTGTAATCCTGTATTCATTTACTTATTTGTTCATTCATTCATTCTTCACTGTAACATACACAGTCAGACTACAATACAGTCAGCCCTCTATATCCATGGATTCTGTATCCACAGATTCAACCAACCAAGGCTTTAAAATATCCCCCCTGAAAAAAAAAATCCAAAAAGTGCACTTTGATCTTGCCATTTTATATAAGAGATGCCATTTTATTATGGCCATTTCCACACGGGGTTTTTAAAATGGTGCAGTGCGTCCTCCAGGGCAGACGTCTGCACCTGGGAGCGGACTGGGTCGAACCTACTTAACATAGATCCGCACCTCAGCCTGCTCCAGAGCGACCCCAAGCGGTCATCCAGCGTGCTTTTGAAAGACTGCTAAAAACAGGTCTTTCAAAAGCATGGAGCGCGCCACTGCGAACCTGCTCCCTTATGCAGATTCGCAGGCTCACACCAATGCAAGCCTGTGATCTGCTGGGGACAGACTTTAGGCTGGCGAGCTTCAGCGGTTGGTCAAGGCCCTCGACCAATTGGAAGCTGCCATTTTCGACGCCAGAGCAGTGCGGAGCGACAAGCACGCAGTGCTCTGGAGCAGCTTGGACTGGACTGGGGAGCAAGAAGGTCCGGTAAGTAGCGGCGTGGGATGATTCCCTTGCCCTGTGTGGAAATGGCCTATGTCATTGTACATAATGGGTCTTGGGCAGTCACAAATTTTGTTATTGAAGTGGGTCCTGGAACCAAAACTTAGTGAATATTGAGGGTCCACTGTATACATAGACATTCACCTAGTCACCATTCCCATTGCATCTGATGACAGTTTACAACAGAGAAGGCAATTATAAGGGCTTGGGGAACACAGTGGTCCCCAAGGAAACTTGGGAAGCCATACTCCTTCCATGCTGCTCCATTGGGAGGGGCATGGAGACATCTGCACCATATTTTGGCCAATTTAGGCTGAGGATTTGCCCTGTAATGAATTAGAGATCAACTTCCATTTGACCTCCTTTTGAGAAAAAAAAATATGGGGGAGGGACTCTTCTGGGCCTAACAAACAGCCTAGGGTTGGCCTCATACATGCCAGAATTCCCCCCACACCCCAGACAGACCATGGACTGTACTTTTGCCCTATTTCTAAAGAGTGTTTTTATTGAACTGCACATGATCTATCCTGCCAAGCTACTGTTACCTCAGTTTCAAAGTCTGCCTAACAGCAGAGACCTACAAGAGGAGAGGTAGGGCAGGTTGTGTAAGGGCACAAATGACCACTTGAAGAACCATAGTTTCAGGTAAGCAACCTGTTTGTTTTGTCTACATCACCTTGGGGACCCTGTTGATAAACTTCATTAAATAAAATAAAACTGTTCTGGGAGACTCCCAAAGTTGAAAGACATAGTCTGAACAGCAGGGCTAGGATCCCACATCAAAGAGATGGAACATGATTTTATGCTCATAGAACAGTGGTTGTGTTAGGGTGCCTCATGAGTAAATCGATATGTTGAGCAAGCAAATATGCAAGCAAGTCCACACATGCATGTTCATGCACAATGGGCAGTGCCATGGCAACACCTGCACAAATCCGCTTCTACAACCAAATGCCACCATACCACTCTGGCACAGACAAAGCCTTTTCCTTCGTGCCCGCAAGATTAATTGCAGACCTTGGGAAAGTTAGCTTTTAGGACCAAAGCTCTCAGAACTCCTCAAACAACATGGGTCAAACTGCCTGGGAGATTCTGGGAGTTTTCATCCAAGCAGTAACATTTCCAAGCTCCGTCTCGTTATTCTCATAGCCAGGCAGGCACATGAAGACTGCCTCGGAGAGGAAAATTCAGACTGATATATAAAGGGGCTGAACAGCAGACAAAGCAGACTCAGAACCTGTGAAGCAGAAAGTGAGTACAGGTGTATCACAGGATGCAGAGAGATTTATGGAGGTCTGGAAATCAGTGAGGTGGGACTATGTGGGGAACTAGCTAGGAAGAAATGGCAAAGCGGCTAAGAATCAGTGTCTCTCACCATCCTGCCAAAGGAGCAATGGAGTTTAAATGTTGCTGTTTGTTTCTGCCATGAAATCTATCTGTGGTGGCTGAAATCCAAGTGGGAATTAGAGCTTTTCCGGAAATGTTCACACTTGGGATCCCAATGGAAATATTATACTTATTTTTAAAAAAAGGGGAAAAAGAACAACAATGAAATGTATTAATGCAGGGTTCACCTCCTGCACCTCCTTCCCAAGTAACACAATATAAGGAATGTGGGAAAAGAACAATGAAATCACCAGCCCATTTCCTGGTGTGACTGGTGCTGCTCCCTCTCACAAAGCCCAGAGTGCTCGTCTTGGCTTTCTTCCAATCAGTGGAGCTCTCCTGTAGCCACATGCCTCAGCATGGACTTCTTTCTGCTCATTGAGTCATTCGTCATGTTCTGTAAATCCTGCTTCAAAAAACATTTCCTCAACAAAGCAGAAATCCCATGTATGCAGCAAGGCCTGACTTTGCACCTGCCTCCACTTGTATGACATAATGTAAGTCAGTCTCTGCCATCCTTCCATTCTGTTTTGTAGGTGAAAGAGTCAAGGAATCTGAGTACATAAATAACACTATGCAGAGCAATGCAGAATGTCTGCAGGTAAGCTTTATGTTTCTTGCCTTTATCTGCACCTTGCATGTTTTTGGCCAAGGCACTTGGAAGGATGGCAGAAACCTTTTTATTTATTACAAAATAACAGAGTTGTTATCACAGAACACTCACAAATATCAGCAAAAACAAAAACAATAAAGAAAGAAAGAAAGAAAGAAATAACTGTAGAATAAAAATATAGTAAGTAAACTGGATTGTTAGAGTAATAATATAGAACTATAATAAGTAAACTGGTCTGTTAATTCTTAACAGGCTCATTTCTTTATTATATTTCTGCTTTTGTTGATATTTGCAGCTGTAATGGCTGGCTTTTTATCTTTTGGATATCCTCATATTATTAAACTTTATTTTCACTGGGTTTCTGATACCTTGCCTTTGAATCTCTCTGAGAACCATAATGGTACAATAAAATGTACATTTGAAAAAATAACCTCTGAATAAGTAGGGCTTTGCAACAAAATGTTGCAGCAACATTTTGAAGAGAAGCAATGCTTCTCTTCAGAGTTCCAGCCATTCTGCTACCAATGCCAGCTATGGCCCTTTCACACTACACAGTGTTGCCCCCTTGGTAAATCCTATCCTGGGGTCTACAATTTTGATATAAAATTAATCTAACCCACCAGAGAAGTCACCTGGATGTGCATGTAGGCAATAATGGTCGTGCAATCGAACACATCAGGTCAGACCAGTAAACTGCCCAGTCACATAGCCACAGGAGACCTCATGTTGTGATAACCCATGGTGGACAAAAGGTCAAGGAGTCCACTCAAGGGAGTAAAAGTGTGCCTGGAAAGTAGGGCACTGGAAGCAATAAAATCTTATCAAATCGATCTCCAGAAACTCACACCACAGCCCCAAAGTGGAGGAAGATCCTGTTATTTAGATGACACTTTGTTATCTTCCAATATCAAAGAAAATGCCAGGTGTGGAGTTGTTTTTCTTTTCTGTCCCTGTTTCTTTTCCCCGGGAGAGGATTTGCCTTCAAAATAAATTTTTCCTACAAACAGTCCCTGTTTTGGGGCTAGTTAGGCAAGGCGAGGAGAAGAAGTATGATGCCTCCTGGTCATACCACCTGACTGGTCCCCCCCTCCCGATAGCTGTGCAATCTCCTCAGTGTCTCTTCACTGAGCTGCTGCTTAATCGCTGCTTCCCCGACCAAGGACTTCAGGAAGAGGTGCAGTATCACCCAGACTACGAACCCCTCAACAATCCCTCTATCTTATTTCCACTCTTTATTTCTTTTAGTCCTTAGATGCGTGTGTGCATGTTCGCGTTAGTATGAGCTGTTACTGTTCAATAAAGTCATTCATTGGACCTTTTTGTGTGATTTCTGACAGCAGCCTGACCCCGTAAAAACTGGGTAAAAGATCTTGCTAGGTTACCCTGCCTCTCACATTGTTGTTGCTTGTGCTCCATTGAGCTTATTTTCCCCATCACTTGGAGCATATTGAGGTGTCCCTCTGGGACCCCCAGATTTTCAGAGTAACAACAGGCACAGCACCACAGTTCCACTTGAACTGCCATGGCTGCCTCTTATGGAATCCTGGGGTTTGTAGTTTGGCCAGAGGCACCAGAGGAGCTCCCTGGCTGAGGATTCCAAACACCCCTTCCCATAAACTGCCAATCCCAGGATTCCATGGGATGCAGCCGTGGCAATTAAAGTAGAATATAGTGCTACAATTCTGCAGTGCAAAAGGACCCCTGTTTTTCTTCATAACAGGGAGTCAGCATCCTATGCCTACTGAGCATTCTCAATTCTTGCGCTGTTCCTCCACACCTAGTTTTTTCCTCTTTCTCTTTCTTTCTTTCTTTCTTTCTTTCTTTCTTTCTTTCTTTCTTTCTTTCTTTCTTTCTTTCTTGGATGCATGGAATGGAATGGAAATACTTGTGTCCAAGCTCAGCTACATTATAATCTTTTGCTTTTTGTTTCTAGGTATGAAATGGGGAAAAAGCCCACCCCAGAAAACAAAATGATTCATTTTACCCTTTACATAGCTATGTATCTGCCCCTCCCTCTTATCTTACCAGACATCTACCTATCTAGTTGTCATTTTCTTCCCAAACAGTCAAAATTTCATCTCAGCCCTATGGAGCTGCTTTGGAGTTTCCTCTATCCCCATCCTCAAATATATTTTGGTACTTGTGAATGTCAGAGTTATCCCAAATCACCTGCAACTTTCTTCTTGCTCACAAGTAGTATGGTTAAAGCTCTAGGTCTGTAAGCAAGGGAAGTCTTGAATTGGAAAGAACATCTCCAGAACTTGTCACATGTTAATTGCCCCTGAAGAATGTTCATGCATCAGATGCAAATGAGGACTATCAAGCTATCTGCACCTTTGGAGAATATTCACAGGAAAAGAACTTTGCCATAGAATTTTACTGAGGGGATAACATTTCATCTCTAGAGCATGTCTGTCCCCAGTGAACACTTTGTAAAGTGAGAGAATACTCTACAGAGAAAAACACTTTTGGGCTCCCAATGTCACATTGTCGAGAGGTGTTGAACTCCAAGTCCTAGCAGTACCAGTTTGGGAGAGCACAGAAAGACTACGAAAGACTGGTTTAGTACTATATTTCAATTGTATCAACAGGAAATATGAGGACTGACATATCTCCAACAATAGAGATAGTTTCTTCTCCTATTATAATAGCCTGTAGCCAATAACCAGTGTTATTGCAATGAGGAAGCTAAGCATGTTAAAGCAATTGGAGAGGGACACTGATTCTGGATTAGAGTGTAACTAGCTTTTGTCCATATCATCAGCTCCAGATATAATTACATTTAGTTATTGGAAGATGTAGGTGAATTGGAGTCATATTACATACTTCAATTCTTAAGCTAGTAGTGGTTGAGAGAATGCCAGTAACATGTCCCAATAACAACGGCAATGCATCTGTAGCAAAACCCAAAGGTTTTGTTGTTTTAATGACAAACATCTCCAAAATGCGGTTTATTTGTTTCTCTATCTATTTGACAAGAAATAGCTCATTATCTGCTCCCAGGCTAGTATTATAGATGTTTGTGACTGTATGTGTGGTTGTTGATGCTGTGTGCCTTCAAGTCATTTCTGACTTATCACAACCCTTAGTAAGACTCTTCTTGGCAAGATTTGTCCAGAGGGAGCTTGCCCATGCCTTCCTATTATTATGTGACCATGTTAGCCAACACCCTGATGACTTCATACTATTAGCCATTGGTTAATTTTATGATATAGGTGTATATGTAATGAACCCATTCTAAGTTCACTTTCAGGCAAATCTTTTCTTGTCCTTATTATTTGCAATATTTTTTTTAAAAAAAATGCCGAGATGGATGTATTAGGATTCCTCTTGCTGATTGTTTTTGGATTCTTCTAGCTGTCAAGTAGGTAGCTGTACAGCAGAGTGTTTTAAATAGCAATGAACAAACTGCCCATAGCCAGATGCATCTCCTAAGAGTTTCTCATTCCACTACAAGCTTCTTCTTCTGTTGCTGTCTCTGTATAGGGATCAACTATAAGAAAGGCATTTAAATGTTCAATGCCCTGCATGCAACAAAGTTGTGTTTGCACACAGAAAAACTGTGGCATGGAACTGAGCTGAACTTTCTGCACAGAAGAGCTGTAGACACACATCAAATAGAAATGTGTTTCGACTACTTGGTTGGAAAACGTAGGTAACTAGTAGGAATGATATCTGGATCTGAGCTTGCCTGCTTCCCTTTGCCTTCCCGGCCTCTGCCCTGTGCTGTTCACCTGCCTGCTTCTGAATTATGGCCCCCAAAAGCCTTTCTCATTTGGAATTCAACCCTAGTCCTAGTTCTCCATCCTGTTTTTAAAAAGTCAGAATATCTCAAGTTCAAATCTCCCCTTGTTGGGTGTGGGCAAAGCATTGTCCTTCCACCCCACTCCCCTTCCCCATTTGCTCCATGGGGCTGTTATTTGTCTCTTTTACATAGTTGTTGTGTAGCAGTTAGAGTTTCAGGCTGAGGCCATTTTCACACGAGACTGTTATAGTGCCACTATGAACATCCTATGGAATCCTGGGGTTTGCAGTTTAGGGAGGGGCCTTGAGTCTAGTGTGGAAATGGCCTGGGACAGAGAAGATGTGAGGCTGAAATATCTACTTAGTCCACTGAATGTCTTTGGACAGTCATTGGCTCTTTCCGCCTGGTGTAGTCACTGCGCAGCTGCAATGGCTTGAGGAGACGTGCATCTGCACAGCATCTTCGCTATTAAGTGGACACGAAGTTGCTGGCACATTTTGCATGTCGCTGAAGCGTTGTATTTGAGCAATGGAAAAAATGCATTTTCACTCCCTCAGACTGCTTCTACTACATTTCTACAACTCCATGTGGAACCGTTGAAGCGCTTTCTTGCAGGAATGGGACGATTGAGGGCAGGCCCGGCTTGTCCTTCTGTCACTTCCCATCCTGATTTGTCCCTGCTCACCAAAGCAGAGGTTGTCTCCATTTTTCCTCCATGTGAGAAATGATGGAGGAGAAGAAAAGTGGGGAGAAAGTGACAGGTAAGTTTTTTCTAATAAATCAATCCTTGAGGAACTTAGGAACCCTCTTCTCACTGGGCTAATTTTTAAGGGGGGGCTGGGCTGGGGGACGGTCACTTCAGGCATTCTGGCTGCTCACACAGATGTTGGGAGTTTCAGCCCTTCCCCAAGTAAATGTTTCCAGGTCTCATGGGAGCTGCGGTCGCTCAGAACCCCCCAAACACGTCGCTCCCCTCCCCTCCGCCACCCAGACCCCTCCTGGAAACCACCAAACATGCCCTGCTGCAAAAAGGACCACCCCGCAATGCGCTCTGCCAGCCTTATGGGACCTGCATTCGCTCAAATCCTCCCCCCAAAATATTCCACCGCCCCCCCCTCGCCAACAGAACCCACCTCCCACCCTGCCAAATATGCCCTGCTGCTAAAAGGACCACCCCGCAATGCGCTCTGCCAGCCTTATGGGACCTGCAATCACTCAAATCCCTCCTCAAAAACATTAACCACCCTCCATTGGCCAACAAAACCCCCCTGCCACCCTGCCAAACATGCCCCACCACAAAAAGGCTCATGGGACCTGCAGTCACTCAAATCTCCCCCCCAAAAAATATCCCACCACCTTCTCTTGGCCAACAGACTCCCTCTTCTACTCTGCCAAATATGCCCTGCTGCTAAAAGGACTACCTCACTATGCGTTCTGCCAGCATCATGGGACTTGCAGTCACTCAACCCCCCCAGGAAAATGCACTAACCTCCCCTCACCCACCCATGTCTCCCTGGAAACCACCCAACATGCCCCATTGTAGAAAGTCCCCCCCCAATATGCGCTTTGCTAGCCTCATGGGACCTGCAGTCCCTCAAAACCATCCCGAAAACATCAACTAACTCCCCCAACCCACACATTTCCCCACTGGAAACTGTCCATCTTGCCCCACTGCACAACCCCCACACACACTATGCACTCTGCAAGCCTCATGGGACATGCAGTCACTCCAACCTCCCTCAAAACCTCCACTGACCTCCCCTCACCCACCCCTCTCCCCCTTACAGACCAGCCAAGATGCCATTCCACATGAAGACCCTCCCTGCTACACATGCTGCAAGCCTCGTGGGACCTGCAGTCACTTCAAAACACAAATTCTTTGTGTCTTTTCCATCTTTTTAGGTACTTGGCTGCACCTCCTTCAGCCTGACGGGGGACTTCATGGATTCTACAGTGTACTCTGAAGGCATCCCCCCCAACAACAGGAAGCATCATGTATACTGCCGTTGAGCAGGCTGTCTATCTAGCACACAGGCATGATGGAAGCCACAGCCCTTCTTACCTCAGGAAACACTCTACGGGCCTAATGGGACCTGCAGTCGCTCCAGCAGTCCCTGGGCACAACTGAAAACTGTACAGTTTGACTTCAGACCACATCTACTCAAGATGTTAGTGGTCCAAAGTTAAAAATTTAAAGCCATCATGAGAGTTGGCTAATACATGTAATGCTTAGGGCTATTCATGTTCTCCTTTTATATACTTTGCTCATAAATGTTGCTGTTTGCTGTTTCCCAATAAGCTGATCCCTGTGGTTTCTTCTCCCTTTCAGTAGAGGGGGTGGACCAGCTGACAGGGGCATTTCTTATGTAGCAGCAAAGGTACCGCACAAACACAGTTACTGTGAAAAAACAACCTCTTTCTTAGCCGTTAACCTCATGCTGGTGACAGTAGCCATGCCAGGGGCAGACATCCTCCATTCCCCAGGCACCCACAGACTGCCCTCCCCCTGTACGTGGCCCTCCCATGTGGCGCTGAGATGCCCCCAGAGTGGGCAGGGCAGCCAGCTCAGGTCCTCAGAGGGCACTGTGGGGGAACTGGAGATCCCATCCTGACGCCCAGGAAGTGTTTTAAAAGCCCAGAAGTGAGCACTATAGAGCCCATGGTGCTGGCTACAGTAGCCATGCCAGGGGCAGACATCCTCCACTCCCCAGGCACCCACAGACCATGAAATGCTGCCCTGCTGTTGCATTTCAAACGGGGCTGTAAGTTCCATGATGTTGTTTCTACATAGAGGTGTTCCCATGCAGAAAGGTTGTCTGGTAAAGTTAAAAAAAATTGAAGCATCCAATCAAAGGTGCAGGGGCAGGGTAAAGGTGAAGCAGGGGAGTGGTCATGGACACTGTAGTGTGGAATGAGAAAGCAATCTTCTCCACCTCAAGTGGAAAAGGGTGCAGAACACAGCGTCACAGAAACACAGTCATAAACTACGCTTTTGCGACGCCACAAGGCGTTTCTGCCTCCTCGTGTGGAAAGGGCCATTGTCTGTTGCCCTACCTCACAGGGTTTTTCTGAGGATATTTGCCATGGAGAACAGCACCACGGGAACACTTAGGCCCTTTCCACACGGGGGTTTAAAAACGGTGTAGAGCGACCTCTGACAGAGGTCGTCTACACCGTAAAGTGGATTGGGGCGGACTACTTTTGTGTAATTCCATACCCCAATCCACTCTAGGGTGCCCGGAAGTGGCGGCGCCGCATGCTTTTTGAAAACCACTTTTCAAGTGGTTTTTTAAAAGCACAATCGTGCAGCTGCGTGCAGCCCCATCGCAGCACCCGGTGTGGATTTGCAGGCGTGCGCAAGGGCGTGCCTGCGGATCTGCCAGGGGCGGGCTTTCTGGCTGGCGAGCTTCTCTGGTTGGTGGAGAGCTCCTGCCAGTCGTAAGCCGCCAGTTTGGGCCCCACAGGACACTGTGGGACGCTGAGGAGTGTGGAGCAGTGAAAACGCGCTGCTCCACGTGGCGACGGACTCAGGTAAGCTCCATTTCAGCGTGGTTTCCCCCGTTTCTTCGCCCGCATGTGGAAAGGGCCGCAGATTGATGTAAATGTACTATATAACAAGAATGTCATTTGAGCACTTAGCAAAAGCACTACACTACAAAAGCACTACAATGGTTATGAATACCATTCTAAATATCATGAAGGGAGTGGGAAAGGAGTTTCAGAAAAATATTTCTAGGAATGCTCACATTTTACAATCAGAATTAAGCTGATAAGATGCATGAGAACATTCATTTTGAAACAGTTCTCTAGAATTGCTCCAATTGGCATTCACGAATCACAAAAGTTTTGTGCCTTTCAGCTTGATCCAAAATGCATCTCTGTGGAGGTAAAGTCAATTGAAATCAACTGGAAGCTCTTTGAAGTAAATGTGTTTAGGATCAGGGTGTTAGCCACATAAGTGTCCTTTCTTGGCTGAAGGAATTATATATGCTGATATATAACCCACAGCAACAGAAAATTAATCATGGCAGCAAAACTAAATCAACATGACAAATTTAGCAAAATCACTCAAACCACCCAGCTGTTGCTACTTGACAAACAGAAGTGGCAGCGTCCCAAAACACAAAGCTCAGTTGAATAACACGCAAGGTTTCTTGCCCCCTCCCTCCTTCCCTCTCTCTCCTTCAGTCATTCTCCCTCGCTCCCTCCTTGACGACTAGTTCTACTGTTGCTGCATCAGAAAAGGAGTCATAAAAAGGAGGAGAGATTATATAAAATAGTGGGCCCTGCACATCTGTGGGTTTAACATTCACAGATCTGATTATTTGTGAGTTTCTCCAACCCTTGCCTCCTCCTCAAGTGCTTCTTTTCCTTCTTGGTGGCTCCAATCAGGTGGTGCAGCCCTTTAAAAGCACACCTCTGATCCTCTTCCTCCTCTACCAGCCACTACCTGGCCACTAAGGACAGCTCACAGCCCAATTTCACAGCATCACGAGCCCCCTTGATGTCTCCCACACCCAAGAAAGGAGATGGGCAAGAAAGAGGAAGCTGTTACTGCAGTTTCTAAGCTGCTCTTGGGGTGACATTAGATATCACTTTGATATCAATAATTTGGCTCTCTTCTACCATCTCTCTCCACGTGTTTGTGAGGCCCCCGGACAAGCACGAAACTAGGCTCGGCCACTAATCGCTGGACGTTCCATCACCCACCCAGGCAGGCCAGAAATAGCCAGATTGCTGCTTTAGGAGACCTCCTGGCAAGCACGCTATTATGTATGCATGCTGCTTACAAAGAACTCCCTGCTCCGAGCAGGCAACTTGACAAGCTGAATACTCAAATGTCAAGCACTGTGCTTTTGCATACTGGCTACTCTATTGTCAATTCGGACCTAACCCAATCATGCTAAATTCTGACCTTTTGGAGGCTTTGTCTGCAGCCCAAAACTCATTGTTTTCCCCAAGTACGGAATAGCCTGTGGCCACATTTCTCCCTATAAAAACCCTTGACTTTGTGAGCTTCATCGGATTGCTCCAGACACCCATCCCACCTTGCTGCTGCTTTACCTGGTCCACGTACTGAGATTATGAACCTCCGAAATTTCACAGTGAACTACCCGGGCTTCAGGACAGGTGTAGTATCACCAAATCAACAATCCCTCTTAAAAATCCCTCTGTCTCAGTCCCACCTTTATTTTCCACAGTTATCTATCCATTTGATTGTATTTTAATAAAGATCACCATTGTTATTTCAATCCTGTTTGCTCCTTGACTTGGCCTGAACCCGTAGACATTGGGTAAAAGATTCCGCTCCATTGCCCTGCCTCTCGCAGTGCTAACTTGTGCTCGTAGCTAATTTCCCCACCTTTTGATATTTTGAGAGCGCACTTTGGTGTCCCTCATGGGACCCCCAGTAAACAGGGTAACAGAAGCATAGGGCCACCATAACGACCCACCCCTTTTCCCTCTCCTTTCCTTGACCTGGATTGGACCCTGGGTGCCCACTTGCCCCACCAGCCCTCAGCCCCCTTCCCACAGACACACACACACACATTTTGATCCTTGCAGTTTTTCCAGTTTTAAGGAGTCCTGAGCCCCTAACCCCAGTGAATGTAGAGGGCCAACTGTAACAGAGTCCCAGTACAACTCTCTCTGTACTGTGGAGTGTTCTCTCTCTTTCCTCTGAAAGAATGAGGATATTGACCAGCACTCACATGCTCTTACAGTTGCACAATACACTTCTGTTGTGAATGTGCTCACTTTTTACTGTTATAAAGAGACAGGCCAAACCCATAGGTTAAAGCACGTTACTGAGTACATGCTTGTAGGATAAATTGTGGGGGAAAGAAGGAAAAGATCAGTACATTTAGACTGAAGGACTCTATATACTCACTTGAGCAAAAATGTAATAAAAAATGTATGTCAGAAACTTCAGCCATTTATTTTGATTGGGTCATATCCTGCTTCATAAATACATAAATTCAGGTCCTTAACCAGTTTCCATAATTCTCAGTTCAGTGACCCGAGTTTCTTTTAATACTTCCAGCCATGCTGCTACCACCACCCTCTTTTGAAATGCTTTCTGTCTCTTTGCACAGCTCCCATCATGCTTTGTAATAGTGGAACATTAGCAATGAAAGGCCAGGGTAACTAACAAATCATGTCTCTGGAGCTGTGTTGGTTGCTGACATGATCGATGATGCTGTTACGTCAAGCAGATCCCTACTTAGAAACAAATACGCATGACCTCCTGGGGCTCATAAGTTTATGAGGTAAAGTTATGCTACAAGTCAAAATTATTACCTGGGTTGTTTTGTTTTGTTTTTGAAGGGAGTGCTGTCCACTTGAAAATCCCCTCTTCTGTGACAGAGAGCTGAAGATATTTGTTCCTTACCTTTGTAAGTTATACAGCTATGATGTGAAGAAAATCATAGGAATGTTAAGAAGGTGAAAGTGAGGGCCTTTGAAACACCATGTACCAATCTGTACATCAAACCTCACTACAGACTCTGATCAGTGGAGGTTGGTGGCTTAGAGGAGTTATCCAGATTCTGACACTTATCACTGAAATAGTTTCAGCACCTTGGATAACCAAGCCAGAGCTCTCCCTAGAAGCCAAGATGAATAAATTGAGGTTGTTGTACTTTGGTCATATCATGAGAAGACATGACTCACTAGAAAAGACAACAGTGCTTGGAAGCCAGTAGCAAAAGAGGAAGACCACATTACAGATGGATAGACTCAATCAGTGAAGCCATAGTCTTGAATCTGCAAGACTTGAGCAGGGCTGTTGACCACAGAGTGACTTGGAGCTTTCTAAGTTTCTCATTCATAAAGTCTGCTTGACAGCAATTAAAATAGCAACAAACCTTGGATAACTCCTTTATAGTTAAGACTAAGCTCTGGAATAGATTTTCTGCACTATGAATATTGGAATCACCACCCTACGGTGACTCTAATGAGGCAGACTGCTCTGAAAATAGCAGTCCTTTTGGTGCCATGCCCATGCTTTCCTTTTTCACTTGCTGCTTTGTGGCCATCATTGCTTCTCACGCATGTTCACGCTCCCTATGCACATGCTGATGTCAGAGAGCACTGTAACTTGTCTGGAATGCTTTTGCAGCCATTCTCTCTGTGATCTTTACCAAATTCTCTACAGCGTCCTTCTTCAACCTGGCGTACTCTAGATGACTTGGATTAGAAGAGAAGTTCAACACTCTTAACCTTGTATTACAGGTGAAAATGATGGGGCAGGTGGCTTGCCTAAGAGCATTTTGTGAGTTCATGTCCAGTGTAAGATTTCCGCCATGCAATTCTAAATGTGCGTCTTCAAAATCTACACATTGTGCAAGAAGTCTGTGGTGTGGCTTTCCAACATAACTGCAAGGGGTCTCAGAGCATGGCCAGAACCACATGTGTCAGAAACTTTAGCCAATGAGTATTTAGCTCTTCCTGCCCCACTGTTTCCCAATATAAATAATCCCCCCTCCACAAAAGTGTTAAAAACAGTATTGCTGAAACCGAACAGCCAGTTTTAAGGTGGGTAATATAGTTAAGACATGGTTCTTACCAATTTGGTACAGACCTAGTAGTTAAAACCCTACTGGGTTAAGGGACAGGGGGGCTGAAACACTGGAGACATCTACGGTAGTGAGACAATCTAGAGTAAGACAATCTGCAGTAGTGAAGGGAGAGCTGTGTAACAGAAAAATTGCAGGGAAAAGAGTTAAAGACTCCCACAGCTCCTGCTTCAAAGAATTGAGACCACAAGGGTTAGGAAGAGTGGGACAGCCTCCTGGAGGAACAGATTTTACATGCCATGAAAGGAAAGACATTTGATAAGCTATTTAATTTATACTTATGTTAGTACTTGGATGGGAGACTGCCCATAAATACAAGGCACTTTCACCTACGTTTCAAAGGAAGGAATGGGCAAAACCACCTCTGACTATTCTTTACCTAAGAAAACCCTATGAAATTCATGGGGTTGCCAGGTCAACAAGCAACTTGAAAGCACATGTGAAATGTCCCAGTTTCTCTTTCCTCTTCCTCCTTTCCCCATTTGTCCTCAGCTTGCCTCAGTTACTACAAACTAAGTTCAGACTTCAAAAATAATTGCACTCAATTAACTCAGCAGAAGGGAAAGGAAAATCTTGCCTTTCCCAGTACACTCAGGCAAAAGCAAATTTGTCTGTTCCTTCTCATTAATAACTTTTACCACCTTGACTATACTCTGATGTTACCTGGCCACATGTGCCCTGGTTTTTATCTGTGAAATATTGCAAACTAGGTATCCTCATACAACAGAAGAGTAAACAAAGCTTGGAAAAGTTACTGTTCTGTGCTGGAACTCTGGCCATGCTGATTGGGGGATTCTGGAAGCTGTAAGATACACACACACACACATATAAGTCAAAGTCTGTATGTTTGTTTGTCTGTGTCAGGCGAAGACCTCATATGATTGGCTGCATGAGAAGATTCTATGGAATTCTGGTGTTTGCAGTTTAGGGCGTGTGATAGATAATGATGCTGTGATTGAGGAGCAACTGATTGTGCAGGGGGCTGAGCCAGTGAGTGGGCAAGTCAACCTGCAAACATCCCCTGCAGAAACTGAGTTGCCCCAGCCAGCTCATGATGGATAGGGAACCAGCAGTGATGCAGAGGAGCTGCAGCCAGCTGTGCCCATCAGCCCTCAATCACGCAGAAGGCTGAAACAGGCTGCTGAGAGGGAGGCTGCTTGGACTAGGCTGAGGAAACAATGAGCAGCACCTACTCACAGGGGCTATTTAAGTCTGCCGGCATGGCTGCTCCTTATTTGCAGCAAATTATTAGCAAGCCCTCACAACCTTTGTGTCTCCTGCTCCCTGAAACCCTCTGGACGGATCTCTGTCTCCTGAACCTTTGGACTGGACCTTGACCTGGCTTGGCTTGTGTTTTCCTGGTGTTTGTTATATTTGGACTCCTCAAGTGTTCCTGACCTCTCTCTTCCCTTGCTGGCTGTGGCCCAGCAGGGAGAGATTCCTGACAGAGAGGGGCCTTTAGAATTCTCAGCCAGAGACTCTTGGGCCTGGCTGGTTGTTATGGAGATGAGGCCTAACAGCAAGGAGAAGGACAGTGCATTCCCTCAGGAGCCCAACCTCTGTATGTTAATAACACTGATTACAGATTGGATTGGGGAATATGGGGAAAAGTTACAGGTACTGGATCTCAAATCTTTCTAACAAATATTACCTTTGAGAAAATAAAATCCCAGGCAATTCTGGGTATATATGCTAGTATATATATATAAAACCAAATGCTCTGGGAGTACAATCACACACATCAGCCCTGCCAGTGCTGTTTCGGTTCCCTCATCCCCAGCTACACATTCAGCAAATGTGAGAAAGTCTCCTATGTACATGTTGACCTGCTTCTAGGAAGCCGCTACATTGTTCCAGGAATCCCCTTTTTGGTCAGAAGAGTTCTGCCTGTGTACATTCCAGTAACAGACACTCACAAAGGCTTGACACACACACAGTAGCAGGGGACTGTGGTTACCAAGTGTATCAGCTATGCAGTGGCAGCGGGGGAGTGAGGAGGCTTACTCCTGCAGCATCCTTGTGCCCTCAATGCATGATGGGGGAGTTCATCTTCAAAAATTTCCCCAAGATGCCAAATGACAATCAGAAGCTAAAATCCCCCTTACCTGCCCCCCTATATTTCAAAAGTATTTTGTTCTGTAGCACATACAGAATAGTGTCCGCTATTTCAGAAATTGATGCCTAAAAGCTTCATTTCCAAAAGCAAATCTGTGGATCATGATCATTGTTAGAAAACCAGATGTTGTAAAGGTTTTCCCCCACCACCTGCCTTCTGCTCTTGGGTGGTGTTTGTCACTTTCTGCCTTTGCAGTCACACGGAAATCCCTCTGAGGCAGCTTTTTAATGAAAGATCCCAAATGGAAGCAATATGTTGAAGAGCAGCAAAGGGCAAGAGGGCAGTTCTACCTAATTGTCAGGGCAATCCAGCATCCTGTTTTTGTGCTTCTAACCTGTTACCAACTTTGGTTGTTCCAAAGCTGCGTTCCTGCATGTCCTTGACAGGATGCAACTGCCATTTCCTCATTTTGTATAGCTATTCTTTATTAGGTTACAATTGCTTTGCATTAAAATTCAGCTGTTTGCTTGATGCACAGGCAGATAAAATGTTTCCTTTCATCTTAACATGCATAATTTTAAAAGAGCAGCTGTATAATTTCTCTCGCAGGCACTGCTGGATGAATAAATGCAGAAGGTTGCTTCTTGCACTATATGAGAAAATGTTCTCCTTTGGGTTATCCATGTTATGTAGCCTCCCACCCCCACCCCCTGCTTTGCATGAGTTGAGAATCAAATTGGATGAAATCATTTGAAACTTTATAATTTGGTGTTTTATTAAAAGATGCTATTTTTAAAGATGGCATAATCCACTACATTGCTCATCTGATTTACCGCTTTCTGCTTATTCCTCCCCCTCCTTTGCCATAAAAATACTGGCAAAAAAACATATATCATGCTAGCAAAAATATGTTCCATTTCTCAACGAAGCTCAAGGAAATCAAATACAAGGCTTGTGATCCATTAAATAACAAACATAAATACATACTTTATGGCAAGCTGTTATTTCTAAACGTGTGCATTCTAAAGCAGAGACACTTCTGCAATGTGCTATTGGACTTCTGAAGAGCCAGATTCAAATTAAGATGCAAACAGATGAGCAGAACTATGGATGGGAAGTTATCATCCCATTCTCCCACCTGCTCAATGACCTTACAAGTCCCTGCAGCTCCATGTAACTGCTGAGGATAAGAAGCAAGAGCTGTGGCACTCAGTGGCCCCATGAAAACATTATGTTGGACCAGGGTACACGTTATACATACACAAAACAGGCTGATTTTTCACAAGCCATTTCAGGAGGGAGAGGATGTGGCAGGGAGACTAAAGATCTCTGAGCTGCCCTCCACCACCTAAAGTTGAAAGATGCCAGTTCTCAAGTCTAGTGGCAGATTGTTGGCAGTGATTATTCAGTGGGAAGGGGACATATGCATCTGTTCTTATGACTCATTTATTTATTTGTTAAATCTGTTTTTGGGAAGGGACTGTAGCAAAAAGGAGGAACCAAAGCTTGGGAATGTTAATTTTCAGGGCTACAGTTCCCAGGATTGTACTGGACAGTGCTGGCTGGAGTATTGTTTAGCAATTGTAGGGGGGAGGGAGAGAGAAAATGTTTGCAAGCACTATCCAGAACACAAATGTCTGAAATTAATTCCTAGGATCCCCAGTGAAAAAGGATCAATGCCCAGGTAACAGGAAAGATCTCTAAGACCTGAGGTTGCTGCTGCCAATTAGAGTAGGCAATGCTGGGTTCAGTAAACCAGTGGTCTGACTTGTTAACACAGGTTCTCATGTTCTGCCACACACACACACATCTATTTGCTCACTTCCTTCTTTGAGTGGCTAGCAAAAAGTCAAGACTAAATCATGCTGCCATGTCTGAGGTGCAACAATCAATTTGGTGAGTTATTCTTAACATCTAGGTCTCTCATACAAAAATTTCAACTAATTAAGTCATTGGTTCATTTTATTTTTTTTTTAAATGGACCATTTCAGATCCTCTCTCTGCTTGGGTTTTTGAGTCTACACATTTGACTGGAAATACAAATTGATTTGGTTATTCTACAAAGCCCAAGGTTAGTCTTACTTTCCTAATGGTTTCAAGGAGGTAATAAGAAGCTTTGAAAAAGCTTCTCCACTGGCACAAGCCATTGGCCTGGATTCTCATGGGTAAGGCTAACACTTATTACTAATCATGTGAATGGTGCCAGCTCTCTATCTCAAACAGATGGCAAAGAGTGAAAGTTGTCCTTCCTTGCAAGACTGGACTCCCTACTTGATTATCTTCCAAATATCATTGTATCACTGATTCAACCCCATGATTTCATGATGCTCTGTCATACTACTACATTATCTACCAAAGTTGAGTCCTGCTTTGACTGAAGGCCTTCCAGGGCTTAAATAAAAATAAAGAAGTCTATGAAGTTGTGCTGGTGCAAGTATATGTGCTACCGTGCTGTTTTTAAGGACACTGGCATTGTTATCCTACATTGCACAATGCACTGGCTACAGAAGGAGCACAAAAGTTGCAGAGTAAGTGCCTGACTGAGGGTAACATACCCACATGGCATCCTAAAGCCATCCAGGAATAAATTACAGCAGCACATTCCCCCATAGGAACTAACTGATTCCCCTGTGTGCCTAATTGTTATGATGCAGTTAAAAGCAACAGTCAGTTTAGCAGGACTCATTGGAACTGACAGCTTAACAGGCAGACATTCCTACTGGCCAAGCCCAGATTGCCACATGACCAAAGGAATAATTAATGACTGGACATCAAAATTAAGAGCAAGAGACATGCTTCTGAGCACAGAACTCTTCCACCATACCTGCAAGATGGTGCAGCAAGGAGTGACCCAGGATGTGAGATCTAACAGTCTAAGGCCCTTTCCGCATCCTACCTTTTCTTGGCACTGGGGTGTGGTGCTCGCACAAGCAGCCTCTTGTGAGAGGTCCTCGCATCCAGGTTTCTTCAGCTCTGCATGAGCTTCCTGCTCGCTCGAGAGCCCCACCTCTTCCTTTTGCAGTGCAGCCTGGGACCTTCCCAGGCTGCACTGAGACAGGAAGTGCGACCGGCTCGGCTCCTGAGGCTCCGCACACAAGGTAAGTGCGTGCGGGGCCTGGGAGCAATGCACACCCACGTACCATTTTTGGCTTAAAGCCAAAAATGAAAAAGTGCGCTAGCGGTGCCTGCCAGGCCCTGGAGCATCACGCAAATGTGAGTGTATTGTGTGGACCGCTCCTCACATTTGCGCGATGCTCGAGGGACCCTTTCACATGGAAAATGCCGTGTGAAAAGGGCCTAGGTCAAGCTTGTGGAAACAATAGAAAGAACAGGAAGGAAATGTATGTTTTTGTGGATTTCTACACCAAAACTGTTGCATAAATCATGATAAATAGTCTTTGATTTCATTACAAAGAATCCTGAATCACATCAGGACTTTAATTCTCATGGCTCCATCATAAGGGATCCCAGGATTTATGGTTTGGTGAGATACTTAGTACCAAGGTACTCCAAGAAGAGAAGGATTCATGATTAAATCAGTTTGATCCTACAGTATAGGTAAGCACTCTGAGTTCAGGTAAGCAGACTTGGAACCAGTGTGGTATAGTGGTCTAAGTGCCAGACTAGGACTCTGAGAGAACTGGGCCCTTTTTGCACATTACCTTTTAATGCTGCTGGGTTGGGGTCCTCATGCGAGAAGCCTGGGCAGGAAGGCTCTCGCAGACCTCCTGCTTCAGCTCCGCAGCTCCTTCCTGCTCGCACGAGAGCCCCGCTCATGCCCCACACCTTCCTTCCGCAGTGCAGCCTGGGAGTTGGAGGCTGCACTAAGGAGAGGACAAACGACTGGTCCAGCTCCAGAGGCTCCGCACAGCAGATGAGTGTGGCCCAGGCCTGTGAGCGTTGTGCAAGCGCAGGTCATTTTCGGCTAAAAGCCGAATATAAAAAAAATACATGTTCGCTGCACATGAGGGCCATGAGCGTTGCATAAATGGGAGTGCGTCATGCAGACCGCTCCTCACATTTACGTGACACTCAAGGGGCCCTTTCTCTTGCAAACTGCTGTGCAAAAAGGGCACAGGGCTCAAATTCCTGCTCAGCCATGGAAACCCCATGTGGATGACTTTGGGCAAGTCACATACTCTTAGCCTCAGTGGGCAATGGGAAACCACACCTGAATAAATCCTGCCAAGAAAATCTGATGATAGAGTTACCTTAGGGTTGCCATACATTGGACTTGAAGACATACAACAAGTGAACTGGGGCTCTTTAGCAGAGAATTCTAAGGGCCTCACCTACAGAAACCCTAGGATAACCCAGGATGAAGCATTGACTGTTAATGCAGTATGAAACTGATATAATTGAGCAGTGCAGATATAATCACACACTTTCTTTCAGGAATTTATTTTCATCCGTGTTTATGTCTGTAAGTTCCAGAGCCTATGATTCATATCTTAAGGAAGCAACCAACGCTGAACAACAAAACTGCAAATGCAATCTGCAAAACAAAGCCACAGATTTGGTTTTTAAAAGAAATAATTTCAAGGACAGTTGCAGAATTTTAACTGCACTAAATACTCTGGATATTAATTAGATTTGACTGAATAATTGTACCAAAGGGAACAACCTGGGAGAAAATTTTTAGTGGAGAAAATCTGGTAGTATCTCAGTTCTGATACTTCATTTCCATATTATAATAGTGTTTGCAGTGTTGTCTTTCTCATGTGCATTCTCTGTCCTTGTCAATTTTTTTCTGCAAGATTTGCATCAGTGAAGAACCTCACTTAGCCTCATACCCCACTTAAAACATTCCTGCGAGCAGAAACACATTTTCAAACAGGAATACATTTCCAGTTGTGGAACATTATTACACAACTCTTGTTCTTGTTCTTCTTCTCGTTTAATACCGAAATGTAGGATGGCAATGTGGCCAGCCCTGTCAGTGAAATCATTCATTCAAAAGTTCACGTCAAACAAAGGATTGTATCCGATTTAGCTCCGTTTACTGTAGACCCATAGAAATCAACAGAACTTAAGGAGGTTGTGACTAGCTTGGCTGTGACCAATGTAAGACCCATTGGTTTTCAGTGGTTCTACAACAAAATACAGCTAAATCTGGATCCCATCCCATATGTTCTTTATTATGTTTCTCTTTTGGAGAGAACCAAGCTGGATCCCCTATGCAAACAAAGATCAGCAAGTGAGGAAAATTTGTCTGGAATCCTTTTGGTGACCCACATCAGTGTTAGTACTCCGCCAAGGGACAGAACCTCATTATGCAACTTTGTTACCAGGCTGGATAATGGCTGTTGGTTGGCACCCAGGCACAAGTCTGCCCTTCCAATCCATATGGCCGCTGGTTGGCTACGGAAGAACACCAGGAAAGCTTCCATCATGCTGTCACCCAGCTGGCAGCTTTTGCCCTCCAGAACCTCCATGTGTGCATGCTGGCAGCACTTTACACGCCACCAGTGTCAAACAGGATCTTGGCCTTTGAAATTTTTAGCTTTCCTACCCCTTACAGTCTCCAGCCAGCTAATGCAATA